>VXCM01003603.1:2786-35999 GCA_014773175.1 Lucifuga dentata
CCCACCCACACACACACACACACACACACACTTTTCACTGTCACAACTTAACAATATACAATCAAACAGGCTGATATGATCTGTTCCACACATAAAAATGGACACAAATCAAGCTTTCAATGAATACTCCATCACATTTCCAAATCAAATTCACATTACTGGTCATGGGGAGCACTATTCAGCATGCGGAAATATCTTTATAAAGGCTTTCTTGTTTTGTAAAGAGTGCTGTGAAAGTCAGGAAAAGCTGACCCTTGTAATATCACAGGGGTGACTTTGTGTTCCTACTGAAAACTGTGAAAGTAAAGAGCTAAAACAACAAAGCCACTCCTGGAACTTTTCAGAAAAATTCAACTCCCTCGACCTCTAGGAGTGGTTTTAGTTTTCAAATGTGTAGTTACCAAAAAATAACAGCCTTTGTGAAATGCTATTGTTTTTACATGCAGAATAGTTCCTCCCATGACAGTAAATTGAATTTTATGTGGGGAATATATATATATATATATATATATATATACCAATCAGACATGGTGGTGGTTAACAAGGAGCAGAAGAGAACAGCAGTGATCAGTGTAGCAATCCCAAATGATGGCAACATCAGGAAGAAAGAGCAAGAGAAGCCAGAGAAATACCAAGGGCTGAAGGAAGAATTGGATGAAATGTGGAAGGTGAAGTCCACAGTGGTCACAGCAGTAACAGGAGCAATAGGGGCTCTGACCCCCAAAGTGGGAGAGGTGCTCCAGCAGCTTCCAGGAAAAAGACCTGAGGTCTCTGTCCAGAAGAGTGCAGTCCTAGAACAGCTAACATACTTTGCAGAACGCTCAAATTCCCAGGCCTCTGGTGGAGGACCCCAGCTTAAAGAAGACACACATACACACATACACACACACACACACACACACACACACACACGCACACCACCTGAAAGGGTGAGAGGGATATATATCTATATCTATATATATATACAGTAAATATATATACACACCCACACTGCCAACTGCCACGCACACACATTACTGCTCAAAAGTTTGGAATCACTAGTGATTTTCATATTGAATCAGTGTTTCCAGTAATGTCAAACTAGTTTTGTTTCATATATACGTATGTATGTATACGTAAAATACAGTAGGTTTAAAATAATTTTCAAGAACATGTAAAAAAATTAAAACATTTTAGAATTGTCCAGAATCCTGACATGAGTTGTAGATGATTCCAAATTCATGTAGAGAAGCTGTATGTGGGTCCAGAGATTATTAGGAAGATGGATTGGATGGTTAAGAGTATTAAGGGGAAAAAAAAAAAAAAAANAAAAAAAAAAAAAAAAAGGGAAATTCAAGATTATTCCTTGATGCTCTAGAAACAGATGCCTCATATTTGCGAAGCAGTGATTCAATCTCATGGAGAATACTTTGATGAGAAATCACTAAAATAATGTTATTTATCATTTAAAAACTTTTTTATTTTTCCTACAACTATTTAAAATACTAACTTACTACTAATAGTAAGTTGCGACACACACCTGAACAGGCACATTTTGAATGGGCACTGCAGTACTAACAGAATGCAGGATCACTTAAAGAAGTTACAAGCAGGTATAAAGCATTTTTTTTGAGAATATTCATGAAGTTACAGATGGATTTGTATGTTTTGATCTTCAGTTTCCTCTGCAGATTATTCCATTCAGCTGGTGCATTGATGGTCACAGAATGGATGGATCCAAACCATCATGTCTCTGGTGTTTATAGACTCAAATTAAACTTAATTTCCTTAATTGGTGTGAAACAACTTAGTGGACAAACAGTGAATCTATTCTGTAAAATAATCAATTTCCACAAATCTTGTACATCATATTGGAGATGGTTTCATGTTATTGGGCGGCGTTGTGTAGAAAATAAGCTCACAAATTACACCTCAAATGAAACTTTCCAAATTATTGTCAAATGAAAACATGAGCATAAAAACTGTTGAAATTTATTTCTCTGGGGCAATCTCTCCCCTTTATCTTTTGTTTTGTTTTGAAGATACACACAGCATTCATATTCAGGTTTTGATTTTCTTGGTTTGTTTGCATCAATATGATTTCATATCCACAGGCTTGTTAGGTGCAAAACTATCAAGTCTAATGCATTACTCATGGGTGAATTTTCTCTTGTTCAACATGAACGCACGACTTGAAAATAAGACAATATCATTTCATGAATAAGTTACATAGCTGCAAATTTTAACTCGCCGCCTTTGGCAAAGCCTGAGAGATTATGTGGAAAAAAAACCTCCAGGCTAAAATTAAAAGTTTCTATTATCGTCTTGATTTTTCTGCTTTCTCTATGAAACTTGTTTTCCATGCTGTTGTCTTATTATCACTTAGATATTTGTCCACATAAGCATATTTTCAATAGCATCCCTGGTTTGCAGGAAGTACAATAAGTGTTTTCAGCATCTTCTGGATGCATTTCATTAGCGGCTTACATTTGGTAAATTACCTGCTCAGATTGAATGCTGACAGAGCATCATGCGTTGGGTGGACTGGAAGTGGCAAATATCATATAGCCTAGCATATGAATTATCACATCCAGATATGTGGAAAATGTCACAGCCAATCAGCTGTGGCAGAAGAGCGATAAACCTCATTATTAAACTGCAGAGTTAGTGTAAAAAACAGCAAAAAACAAAACAAACAAAAAAAACAAACAAAAAAAAAAACATCTCATAAACATGTATGCTCTCATCAAATAAGGAAATATATGAGTCTTATTACTGAAATTCTAAAGACAGGACTCTTATCATCCATACAGACAGAGTATGACCATCAGCTGTTTGAGGAACACCCTCTAATAATACAATACAGTACATTTTTTTAACAATTGATTATTAGCATTATCGTTAAAAATGATTACCATGTTGTCATCCTTTATCTGTACACTGAAAATATTTAAGGCTAGTCTTACATATGGCTCCTGAAAAAGGTGTGAGATGGGCACAGTAAAGTCATAGTTGTAAACCATGTCAGACTGTAAGATACTAAGTTTGATGCATGTCAGATTGTGCAATAAATGCCCTGGTGTGAGAATTTATAGATGTTATGGTTGAAATATTTGATTCTGTGCAATAGCATTGAGTAATGGCTATTTTTGCTTTCCTGGGTAGTCTGGAAATCCTAGGTACCAATTCTACATTTGGACATACTGTACATGTTAGCAAGCAAAACACTGAATTTTAAAGTGTATCCTGAACATTTCATTTTGTAAGATTAGATTTGACAAAATAACAAGATTAACCTAAAACACAGTTTTACATTTTGTTAATTGTCTGTTGGTAATGTAATATGTGTGCTGGTGGTATTTTTTTTTTTTTTGNTTTTTTTTTTTTTTGTGTGTTAGGTTTAAAAGTGCAAAATCACCAGTGTGGCCCTTTAAGACTACCAGGTCACTTTGCCATTAAGTAGCAGAGTTTTGATGATCTGGATTTGGTGCATGAAACTTCACAAATGAAATGACTAGACTATGTGTTTTAGTTTGTTTGTCTGTGTTTTTCTCCATTTTTTCTTAGCCTTCCTTGATAGAAATTGATTATTAGTTTTAAACAAAATGTGATAGGTTAGTCAAGAAAGGTCTCACACACACATATGCTCACATATGCACATTATGTTATCTGTCTGATGCAAGATCAAATTGCATATACACACAAAATGGTTTATGCCAATCACGGGCATATACCACTATATATGCAGACAGATGAAAAAAAAAAAAAAAAAANAAAAAAAAAAAAAAAAAAAGTAGCAGATTTACAGAGCCCATTAAACAGCTGTAGCCATAGGGGTGAAAAGCCATTTTCTTGTGTTCCAAGCTGGCCATTGTGTTGTTGCTGTTGCATTTGGTTTCATTTATTTCAGTAGATAAGATTATTTTATGTAGCAGTGTTTTATGTTTATTGTTTTGGCCAAGCCTGATATCTGTGCCTTTTGTCTGTGCTTCATAGAACAGTAAGAATGAAAGGATAGCTTAACTAAACTGCTCACATTCTGCCCTGCTTCTAGGGAGCTGGGAAAACAAGGATATTTCGTCTGTGTCATGCTCAGGTTCAAATTGTGACATTTGGCATCTAAATTTGTCATTCTCAGAATTTTGTTGCAGGCTGTCGTTGGTTGCAAGAACACTAAATTGGCCGATGGTGGAATGCAACGTAGGTCCACCATTTTGCACTGACGATCCGAGATTTCATCATGATTCTCTTACAAATTTTCAGTTGCAGCTCATGAGAAAATGTAAATGAGTCATCACAACATGTAAAAATGTGCCCCTTTAATAAAAATATTCAAACTGGAAACAATAAATTTGCATGCTACTTTAAGTTAAATTGTTGAGTTTGGCAAATACTGAGCAGAACATCCAGTCAGCTCACATTTTAAGTTGCTTAACATGGAGTCAAAATAACAAATAGTGAATAATTCTACCAAAATGGGATAAATACGCTCACTTGGCTTGAAAATATCACATTTATCTACTTAAATTTACTCTGTATTGATTTCACTGGATTCTAGTATGACTTTTTGCAGTGTACCTACTTATTCCTGCTCAGTCATGGGGGGGCTTGAGATTATCCCAGCATGCATTGGGTGAGGCAGGGGAAACACTGTCCAGTCTCTCGTTAGACAGATAAACATATTGAGACTTCAGTCCACCTGACCATGCATGCATGTCTTTGCCTGTGGGAGGAAACAGGAACATCCAGAGAATAAAGCTTTATGGACGTGCAAAGACAGAGAAATTCTATGCTGAGAAAATATTATTCAACTGAAAAACATTTTGTCTGTTTTGAGTTTGTTTTTTATATCTAAAAAAAAAAAAAAAAAAAAAAAAAAAAAAATCAGATAAAATCAGCGACTGAGTACATGATCAAAAACTGCTGGTTACTGGTGTGTCTAACAAAGAATATAAAAGAGAAATTGGGCATTTTCAGCAGATTAAAAAAAAAAAAAAAANAAAAAAAAAAAAAAAGTATAACCTACCCACTGAAGTGCTATATTAATAATGCACGTCCAGAATAAAACACAAAAAAACCTGAAAAAGATAAATATGATGGTCAGAATGAATTACTCTCACAATGTCTTGCTCTCTCTCTCTCTCTCTCTCTCTCTCTCTCTCATTTCACACACACACACACACACACACCATCCCCTCCACATCTGTCTTGGCTCTTATAGAGTGAATGACAATCCCTACCAATTAAAAACCAACCTTTGACAACATCTAAGCTTCAGATCAATACATAATTTAATTTCACATTCACATTGTGGATTATCTTAGGTTTAAAAGCAACCAATAGGCATGTTTTATGTGTTAGTGGATGGAGAGGATGATATTGGAAAGTGGGTAGGTGTTTCTAAACATGTCTTAAATAATGATCATACATTGATAAAGGATATTTTATGCCAGAGGTACTCAAATAAAAACCTTAAAGGTCCACAAAGAAAATTTTCAATAAGACAAAGGTCCATTTATTAAAGTGAGTCAAGTCAGGGTTGGAATGGGATCCTAATTTTTACTGGGAATTTAAGGTGTTGTGGGGGGAGGCAGCTGATAGTGGAGCAGTCGGACATTTGATTTCGCTTTCTCTGCAATGGTAAAAGTGTAGAATTTTGATTCGTTGCTTTGCAGCGATGTCTCATAGATAATACAAATAATACATGTGAAAAGTAGAATTTGCTCAGAGTCCGGAGACAGTTGTTTGTCGGTTCAGTCCGGATCGGGACCGGAGTCCAGATTTTGAGGATGACTGTTTTATGCTATCCTTGGTAGCCATAAATCCCAGATACATATTTCATTTGGTGTTCCACAAGGAAGCTGTCTTGGTCCTTTGATATTCTCACTGAGGATTTATCTCATCAGAAAACACAATATTGTTTTTCACATATATGCTGATGACTCACAATTATACATTTCTGTACAGCCAAATGATAAAAACAGTTTAAGCTCACTCACAGCCTGTCTGCCGGCAATTAAGAAGTGTATGAGTAGCAACTTCTTGAAGCTAACTAAATAAAGACAAGACAGATTCTTTGGCTTGGTCCCAAGGCCAAAAGAGATGCAGTAGCCAAAAACTTTGGATTTGATGTTCCTCAGATTGAACCTGAAGTAATACGTCCAGGTGTTATC
Source organism: Lucifuga dentata (assembly GCA_014773175.1). Taxonomy (NCBI): domain Eukaryota; kingdom Metazoa; phylum Chordata; class Actinopteri; order Ophidiiformes; family Bythitidae; genus Lucifuga; species Lucifuga dentata. The sequence goes on from VXCM01003603.1 coordinate 8,939, forward strand.
TTAGACTCAGAATTGTTACTTCATACATAAACATGGTGTTCAAAAAAGTCTTCTTCCATCTTAGAAATACTGCCAATGTATGGTCATTTCTTAGTTTGATATTACCTCCATCTGTGTGTGTGTGTGTAGCTAAGCTAGTTAATGTGATTTGTGCTTTTTTGAAAATAAAAGCCTGCTCTGGCGTTCAGAAACCCACCACTGGCTCGCTCATTTCCTGAACCGTACCATCAGCCATTACAGTACATTGTAGGACCATCAGAAATTAGTACCTAAAGAGGTTCCAATGTTTTTTTTTCCAAAAAACATTTATCAAAGTTCCAAGATACTGTCAGAGAGTCATGTCAGAGTTTGTCCACAGTAAACAGGTTTGATGGGGCCCTGGCTTCCTGTCACCATGCTTATAATGTCATTGGTAATGGTATGGGCTAACAGCCAATTACAGCGGCCATCAAATTGTCAGTCATCATAAGGCAATGTCTGGCAATCAACTGGCAAGATGGCAAATTGACACCATGTGCCAGCTACTAGAGAACAAATAAAACAAGATAATAGTAATGTATGCATGTTTGATGCCAAAACAGTGCAAGTGCAGTTATATGTTGAGCTGAGAAGGTAAGCCCTGTAAATTATAGTGTGACTGTGAGGATTAGTTATTAACCATTCGCCTGCGAGTCAGTTACATTTCTCAGCTCAAAACTATGAAGCAGCCATGCCAGTCACTATCGAACACAGAGAAAACACTTCACCAGATGGAGGGCAGAGTGCTTATCAAGTAGAAAAGTAATCCTGCTGTCATTCAACTCACAATCATAAAAACAGCAGAAACCAGACGATGTGGCTTCATAAGCTGAATTTATGTTTGTAGACTTATAGAAAGTCTGTTTAATCATGTCCTGGTTCTCTGCATAATGTGACAGTTTTATTTTGCAACACAGTGATTTACATTCTAACTTTCTGTTCAGCTGTACCATGCTGCAATACAAATTCTCCATCCATCCATCCATTATCGTCTGCTTATCTGGGTCCGGGTAGCGGTGGCAGCAGACTCAGCAGACCAGCCACACTTCCCTGTACCCTGGCCAGGCCCTCCAGCTCCTCCTGGGGGACTCTGAGGTGTTCCCAGGCCAGCCTGGAGATATAATCCCTCCAGCGTGTCCTGGGTCTTCCCAGTTGAACGTGCCTGGAAGACCTGCCTAGGGAGACGACCAGGGGGCATCCTTATTAGGTGCCTGAACCACCTCAACTGACTCCTTTCAATGCGGAGGAGCAGTGGCTCTACTCTGAGTCCCTGCCGGATGTCCGAGCTTCTCACCCTGTCCCTGAGAGTGAGCCCAGACACCCGGAGGAACCTCATTTCCACCGCTTGTATCCAGGTCACTACTCAAAGCTTGTGACCATAGATCAGGATAGGAACATATCAAAATGCAAATTCCATAATAAATAAATAAATTATATATATATATATATAATAGTGTAATAATTGATAATTGTTTTATTCAACTGATTTGAGTTAATAATTTCATATGACAATTATTCCATTGCTGCTCAAACTATAAGTGAAGCAGTTTATTTATTACATCAATAAAGAAATTAACATAATAATCATGTTTACATGACTATCCAGAGAAAGTTGTGTTTTTTTTTTCTCTTAAAAGGCAAATTGAAAGTGTATTACATATACAGTACATATTATAATTATATCATTATTATCAATAATGCTGATATGTGCAGTACAGATTTTGAGGATGTACCGCAAAGATGTACTTGAGTAAAAGTAAAAATAGATATATCTCATAAAAAATATGTATGTGGTTAATATTGTTAATGTTATGTTAATTAATACCCTCTTTAAAAAGAAAAAAAACATACCTGAATTAAAGCCATTAAGCAGCTGATGTTAATTTTTCCCTAAGTATCAAAAGTGTTTCTTCGATATGATGTCCATATCACCTAAACATTTGATTTTATAAGACAAGGGGATTTGGCATTGTAACAGGAAAACTAAAATGTGGTTTATATTTTGGAAATTGATTGTCAGTTAAATAACGTATGCAAGTCATATTTATTGGGCTTAAACATGTATAATTGCCAGTATGGTCCTATAACCTTAATCATCCTTTAGCTACAGCAAGCTGATACTGTAGGCAAACAATAATAATAAGCATTTTGCAGACATACAAAAAACAAACAAAACAAAAAAAAAAGGCATGTTATTAAACCTTTTGCAGCTTGAGATACATTATGATAAAGATTACATGATGAAGAACATATCCCAGATTATTGGACATATTTTGCTTACTAAATTAGTTGTATATACTTAATAAAGGTAAACATGGGGCATTTGTGACACTTTGCATTTAAATGGAAGTAATTACATTTTAGAAGAAACATAACTAAGAAATGTATTTTCTTAAACTTAATTTTCTGTTGTAATGGGAAATGTCACGGAAATTCTAAGTGTTTCTCTTGTGTTGACAGGATTGAGCAAAAATACAGCATTAAACCACTTCACAGTGTATAAACAAATAACAATACAAATCATTTCTGTATCTGTGGCCATTTATGATACCACATTAATTAAATAAATGAGTACTGTAATCATTACTGGTACAGCCTTTGTCTTTGTATCTTGTCAAGACATCCCCAACAGATTTGCAGCATGGATCCTGGAAGTGAATTAATTAGAAGTGAATCCTGACGGCTACCCAGCAGAATCCCATAATCACTGACACACAGAGAGTAACCTATCAATACAACCCAGTGCAACAAAGCCACAGTTGTGTGATAATCATTCTCACACAACACTGGCTTTGTTCCTATAGATGAGATCAGAGAGATCTCATTTCTCCCTGCCTGTGCCTTCCAAAGTAATGGAATGATGAAAGCAGATCTGACTGTCTGCTCCACCACAAAACAACACACCATTAAAAGAAAAAACAAAAACAAAAAAATGAAAAGAAAGAAAAAGAGCAATTACATTTAGGCAATGATATATATATATATATATTTTTTTTTTTTTTTAAAGATCCCACATTTCCATGGGGAAAAGCNTTTTTTTTTTTTTTTTTTTTGAAGAAACTGGATCTGTATCTTGCAAATTTCAATAAAGATTTTTTTTTTTCTTACTCTACCTGGTTGTAATGAAAGCCACAGTGCAAAAGAACAGTTTCTTGTGGTTACGCAGCTTCTGGGATACAGGAAGTGATGACATTGACATTAGGACAATAACATGCTATTGTTATAACAGCCACAAATGACTTGATCGATCATTAAAGCAACTCTGTTTGTGACAATTCCTCTCAGTTATCCATGTCGTAAGATGTCCAGGAAGTTAAAAGTGCAATCAGTGGACTGGCAAAAAAAAAAAAAAANAAAAAAAAAAAAAATAGTTTGAAGGTGTTTTGCTGTTCATCCGAAAGGCTTGTTCAGTTCTAACTGGTAGCAGCGTTTAGCCTCCCAAATCTAGCAACAGTTTGAAACAGCAATTAGTTCATCCTAAAGTTCATCCATCTTCCATACCTGTTTATCCTAAGCAGGGCCATGGGGGGTACTGGAGTCTATCCCAGTGGTCATTGGGCGAGAGGCAGGTACATCCTGTAAATGCTGTCAGCCTATCACAGAGCTGATACACACACAGAACAAGCTCATTCACACATATGGCCCATTTAGAGTTTCAACTCACCTTACCTGTATGTTGGAAGAAACTGGAGAAACATGGGGGGGGACACACATGCAGACATGGGGAGACCCTGCAAACTCCACACAGAAAGGACTGAGTTGGATTCGAACCCAGGACTTTCTTGCTGTGATGCAAAAGTGCTAACCACTAAACCATCACCTTCCCACCCTCCTTCACCATGCCGCCCTTCACCCTAAAGATCGCATTTCTAAACATCAGCAGAGTAATCTTGTGCACACTTCAGTGCAGTGAGAAGTGTACAAATTTGTATATTGGCAAGACTAAACAGCACCTCCGGCAGTGCGCAGGAGAGTGACCTCTAGTGGCAGGACTCAGCAGTGTACATGCATCGGGATTGTCTGTATCTTAGCCAGAAGAAAGCAGATAGTTTGAGGTGTAAAAGAGACTATTCATGTCAAACTGAAAACCTTCCCAGAACAGGGAAGAGGGTTGAGACACCATTTTTTTCTGGTTTACAGTGCTGTTCTGACATGTTCTGCTGGCATTTCCCCAAATGACCTGTCACCCCCAAACCAAGGCCTGATGGTAATTCAGACGGGATTGAGTCTGGAAAATAAATGTGCTCAACTATGCCCACATTCAACAATGGGTGCTGCCTTTTCCTGCAGCAGTCAAAACTAAAAAAGCCTTTCAGATGAACAGTAAAATATCTTCAACACATTTTTTCCAGACCATTGATCGCACTTTATTTTCCTAGACATCGTAAAGCATCAGAGGAACTCCAGGGAAATGATGCAAAGAGAAAACAATACATTAATTTTCATGCACAAATAAGTGGCATAGATACTGTAAATGAGTGAAACTGCACCTGTAGACTGTTCATGTGTGATGCACTGTGGATTCTATTGTAAACCTTTATGGACCTTCACTAATTAAGCAAGTACATAAACATTATAAGTGATGAGAGTTATGTTCAAAACTATTAAAACAAATTTTGAAACAATAACGATGTTCTTTAAATGTAAACTGCTATCCTTAAAATATTAACACATACTCTACTAACTTCCACAATAAAAATGAGGGAAAATAACAAAATCAAAATGTCCCTTTTAAGAAAAACCTATAAAGATAAATAATATTAGTTTTCTATCTAAATGAGAGAGGCATATTAATTCATTCCCAGCATACACCAGACAGAAGGCAGGGAGGCACCCTGGATAGATATCTGTGGAATGACGCAGAGATGAGCAAAAAAGAAGAAAACACTCCACAAAGAATGGGAATCAAACCTCAGCAACACAACACTCATCTTGTTCCTTCTTCAGGGTCCCGTCGTTCTGCCAAAGTCTAAAACTCTTTCTTTAAATGTCAGAAACTCTTTTAAGCACCATTGTTCAAATATTCATATGAAGACTTCTGCATAATGGCAAACAATCCATGACCTCCAAAATCTTTGACAAGTTCCCTTTGATTCATAAGTTTTAACAGTGCCATGCAAGGACGAAGGCTTCAAAGATGCTTTGTGCTACATCCATTTCTGTTTCTGTTCTTTGATGTTTCTTTTCTTTCTGTTTACCACTGAGATACGTACATCTATCCATCCCACTCCTACAATTGTGTTTCAGAAAATTGTCATTTATGCAGCACATAATACAAAGATAATTATCCTTTATTTTTCATGTCTATAATTAATTATCTTCTTTTTTTAACGATAGACTGCATGCAACATTATCATGTAAATTAATGGTATATAAATAAAGCCAGTTTGCTCATGAATAGACGGGCTGAAGGATCTTGGCAGATATGCTACGAAATGTGGTGCTGTCATTCATTTTCTCCACAGGATGTTTTCTAATCATTTTTGTGACCACCTGAGATTATATAATGCCAACATCAAGTCAAAGTTTCCAGGTGATCATTACTTACTGCATGTCTATTGGATCATATTTCAGATCTCATTTTTGTGAAAATTAATGAAACCACTGTTTATGTCAGTCCCCTGGCCTTTCCTCAGCTGCCACCATCAGTCAGAAAATATCTGCTCGTTCACAATAAATAGCATCTAAAAGGCAGACTGCCATGAAATCTAACAAGCCCACTCCTGCTCTCCAGAGAATGAATCATTTCCATATTTTGGATACAGTACAAGCCTGTCTCTTGTGCCACCCTCAGGCCAAAATGTCAAGCTGTCACACAAGACAACTCACAATCTATTAGGTATATTTCCAAAAGAATAAAACCATTTGATTTAATGGTTCCATGGCATGTCCTCTTCCACCAGCCATAGGACATAATAATCATTTTTTCCCCCATAAATAGCAAAATTGTTGCTGTTTTACATCCCAACTAAAGTTTGTGTACCATGGAGTGTAACATAGTAACCTCCGGGGGTGCTAGTGGGAAGTAATTGCGATTAAAGGACCATACCATCATTTTCAATTTTCATACATGTTACGTAACTGACAGTCATTTCCCAAAGGATAAAACTGGATAATTTGCAAAATCTCTTAATCTTTCAAAATCAAATATTCAAGTGGTACACCCACCTTAAAAACTGATGTTTTTACCTGCTAATAGTTACACAGCTTTATGAAGCCATGGTCATTTAAATTTTTCAATAAACGCAGGTCTTCTTTTGGGACTATATTCCCCAGAGGAGACATACATTCACTTCATGCTTTTTATTGCACTTAAAGCTAAAATTATGAAACTTCTAAAAAAAAAAAAAAAAAAAAACTGAATACACGTCTTGTTTGCGATGATGGATTATCTATCCCAAGAACATTTCAAGTTGATTTTAATAGCGTACCAGAATTAACTGAAACCAATGGTGGTCTGGAAGGTAGGAAAAAAAACAAAAAAACTCACTGTTTATGCTTAGTAGTATGCTTTGGGAAATGATTGTCAGTAACCTTACTTGTATGAAAATTAAGTATATTAGGCTCAAGCATGCAAAATGATTGGTATGGTCCTTTATTGCTACAGTACAAACTATACATAGCGTACTGAATATTGCATACTGTGCACATATTTCAGTATGTAGGATGGATTTACGGTATTTGCATGCTGCACATACTAAAATTTGCATGTGATTTGCTATGTAGTGTGAACAGTTCACTCATCCTTAGTATTGTTCTGATTTTTTTTTTTTTTTTTTTTACAGAGCATGTCAGCAACCTTAAAATTTAATAAAATTTAATCTTGTATAAAACACATAAACATTTTATAGATCTCAGCTCCTATGATCATCCCTTCATTATAATGAATTTTGATGAGATTCCAAGTCAGGAAGCATACTTCTGGCTTCCTTCCGTATTTGTAACCCTAACCCTGTATTTTGGCAAGGAATTATGGGATTTTGCCCAATTAGAGCAGGAATTGCACAAAGCTACATTAGGTGCATTCCAAAGCTCTTATTCATTTCCACATTCCCCTCATTTGTGTCTTTTTCTCGCATCTTAGTCCCACTGACTGAAGATGTGAGGAAAAGACACGAGGATAGAGGAGCTGAGAGCGAGGATTTAACAGAAATGAAACATCCTCGTTCCTCAGGCATCGTTTAAAGCGATGTCACTTACTGATGATGTCACATGGCTGATCAGCTGTCAGAGCGCTTAGCTGCTCTGTTTTTATTAGTAGAAGATAATAAAATACTGAAATACTCTCTACTAGTTATGACTATAACATTTAACATGAACAATCAGACAAATGTCCACAAGCAGAACAATCCGCAGAACATCAGCCATCGTTTTATTTCTAAGTTTATTTCACTGCTCAGAGTTAAAATATAATGTTTATTATGATTAGTGAACTTTTCCTGTTAAATATATCAGTGGATTTTGTTGGAAAAGATCAATACTGCTGAATGTAACATTATAAAAAATGTTTTTTTTTTCTTTATTATTCAGACTTGCACTAAACACACATCCAGTCATTAAAACCCAGACGATCAATCAGACAAATTTAAATATAAATAAAGTCATTTTTCACCTGAGTTGTTGCTGTTATTAGTCTGTTCACATGTTTAATGAAACTCATGATGTGGTTATATTTATTTATTTATTGGTTTATTTGGCAGGGACAATGCACATTAATAAACATTTCTTTAAATGTGCCAGAATTAGCCAAAAGGCTATTTTCCATCTGTAGTCCCTGGACAGATGTTAAGTAGTCACCCTAAAAAAAAAAAAAAAAAAAAAAAAAAAAAATTAGTGATACATTAAAAAGTTCTCAAAAAGAGAACATATTAAAAATCAACATACATTCTAATTCATATAAGAAGACAAACAACAAAAAGACAGTAGGAGAGAACAGAGTAAGATAAACATACAAGATGACAGCAACATGACAGCAGGCAGCAAATAAAACTGATTTCTAATGCTGACAGAATTGATCATCAATTAACCATTTGTTTAGGTTAACTTTAAATGATCATTATGTGGTCAGTTCTCTGATGTGAGTTGGAACAGTTTTCCGTGTGCAGCTTTCACAGAGAATGCTGCTTTACTGAAAGCACTTTTTCTAAATGGGATAATACAATCCCCTCCTCTATATTAAAATGTGGTGTCGGTGTATCAGATCAGCTGTAGCGGATCTGTCCAATCAGAAACAGATTTCCAGTAAAGGGAAAGTCAGGAAACAGACTTCCACATAGGATCATCTTATGTTTCCTCGCTCGTGCTTCCCTCCTCCATCAGAGCAGAAATAAGAGCTTTGGGACATCCTTAAAGATGGAGGACCAGATTGGTTTCCAGGTCACACAAGGATCGATCAAATAAGAGCTTTGGAATGCAGTATTAAGGGTGTATAGGGACACTTGTGAGCACCCTTTGAGCCCCAGAATATAAAAATGGGACATCATATTTCTTGTGGCGCACATAAAAAAGACCACATCAAGTCCATCATTATCACAGGGTATCAGTATGAATTATGATCCAAGTTATGTTCAGCTGCTAATAACTTGTCGTGTGGGCTACAGGGGTTGGACATAATTAGCAAGTGTAGGAGATTCTTGTTACATAAAAGAGATTTAGCGAACTGATCAGTGAATGAGCAGGAGAGCTGAGCTCATATTCCATTACATTGAAAATGACTGTATGTCACTATCCAGGAAATACTGCAGTGGCTATTCATAACCACACAAAAGTCTTATATTAGCTTTGACCATTGCTGGAAATATAAATACTGGTACCAAACTGAATTCACCAGGTATCTTAATCTCATGCAGACATCATAATTAATAACTTTTTAATGACATTTTACTGGAAAGATGTGACTGATGGCACTTCCACATAAAAGGGTTTTAATCTCATCCTGCATCTGTGAAAAATCCTTTATCATGAAACTTCAAATAATCTCCTCCACAGGGTTTTCCTCAGGATGTTAGATGCTAATCTGGGATGCTGATGAATTCTGAGGCTTTATTTTGGCGAAATAAACCAACCAGGGCCGTCTGTTTATTTTCATAAACTCTCCCAGCTATGTTTTGCCTGTAAAAAATTTCAAGGACTTTTCGTGCCTCTTCCAGATAAATTAACACCGATGCTATTACTGCTTTTTAACGTGTGTTTTGTTCAGTTTTTTGCATTTATTATTATTTTTCTTTTGTTTGCTTTTTAGTAGCTGATTTGCAAGATGACTCACCTTGATAGCTTCACTCCGGCAGCTCTCTGAAGCTTAAAAGTGCTCATTTTCTCAGGGGTAATTATCATGGGTTCATGATCACTTTCTCAACATTGCACAAAGATGGTAGCACTTAATCAGCACACGAGTTGCTTAATGGTCTCAGTTTCTGCTTGGAACACAGTAGGAAACTCCCTAGAGCCAGACAAAATAAATAAATAAATAAGTAAAAAATGCTGTTTTAAATGAGCCCTGACTAGAAGAAACAGCACAGGGACAAGAACAGAAATGAGAGGTGGCATTTGCTTATTTCACTTTCCAAGTCTGGGTAGTCTTGATAAAAGTAAAGTATATAAATGTGCTGAGACACCTGGTAGTGTAGATGACCTTGACACACTTTGCGGGGGCTTGATGCTAATCAAAGGTGGAAGCTAAGTCTTCACAGGAAGTGCAGAGGTGTAAAAGATGAAAACTGAGGATAGCATGTGTGTATGTGCGTGCGTGCTGTAAGAGTGTTAATGCAATCAACACAGTAAAATCAAGGCTTGGATCTTCCTAATCAACTTTGAAGTCATTTATGTCAGTCTCTCCCTGATCTTCTTCCCATTAATCCTTTGTCTCTCCTCCCTTCATTCATTTTTCTTTCTCTTGTGTATGTGTGTGTGTGTGTGTATGTGTGTGTGGGAGTGTTTATTTCAGGTGGTTCCTGCAGCTGACTGAATTAGAGATCTTCCTGTCTCTGCCACCTATCAGCCGCCTTCCTGGTTTTCCCGCTGCTGGAGTCACCTGATCTCTGTGTCCTATCAGCTGCGTCCGTGCCTCCCCAGCTGATTCCTGTTTGCCATCACCCCTTGTGAATTTTAGCCCATTGTTTGGAGATCCTCATTACCAGATTGTCTGGCTTTCTCCTGTGTTTTGCTAACTATTAGTTTTTGATCCATTGACCTAGCTGGCTTAACATACTGCATTTCTCCCCTCCTGGTTTTGTTGTTCTTCTCAGCTTGATTCTTTAAGTTTAAGCCTGCTTCTTGCCCAGCCTGTTGCCTGGTGAATTTTTGTTATTAATTGGCCTTTATTTCATTAAAACTTTTCAGCTATCCACTGTCTTGTTTCATCTGCAATTGAGTCTCATTTCACGGACCCTGACAGCACACTCTGGCCATAAGTATGGACTCAGCGGATGTGAACCAACTCAGAATAGCCGTAGAGAAGCAGGAGACTGTTCTGTCCTCCACCACCAGGAAATACAGAAGATAGCTCAAAAAACTAACAGCTGATACCTTGAGTAATTTATCCTCCCAGATCCACCATCTTCAGCTACTCGCTCCTGCTCAACCAGTGGCCACGCCCAGCTCTTTTTCACGGACGCTGACACATTTATATACATTGGGTAGGATTCATAAAACACAAAGCTGGACTTGACATTCAGTAAAGACAAATAACCTAACGCAACATTATCCACATCTTTTAATGTTTGCCTTGAAAGAGGTATTACTGTGAGATTTACATGTCAGGGAACCGATTCATAAAATACACTGTCGTGCAAAAATAAGACCTGTTTCATCTGTTGGTAAATTTCAGTGGTATGAAATCTGGGCAACGTTTATTTGCCTCATATGTCTTGATCAATACATCTGATAGATAAGTCCATTCAGCTGATCAGTCAGGTTATGTAAATGGTGAGCTTTGTGCCAATCTTGTACACAGTGCCTCTTCCTCAAGTCTCTCTCCCTAACCCATTGGGTGCATGAAGGACTATTTTTTTCAATAACTATACACACTTATCAGTGGATCCAAATACTGGCAACATTTCAAAAACCACACTGCTAATATTTGTGTATGTTTTCGGGAATATGATTATTTCATTGCTTTAGAAGTTTAATTGAATTTATTTGAATCAAGCTCACTTGCCTGTTTACTTTAATAACCATTAACTATCTTATTTATGGTATGATACTGTAAGTCTTAATCCCAACTATTTAAGTTATTGATTTACAGAGATGGCATGACAAAGTATATAGTAACCCTTTGTGTGACACAGATTGTTTAAAGTTCATTTTGGTTTTGAGAGTTATCTTACTGTGGTGAGCCCAGTTGAAAAAAATTATATGTCTAAATATGGGTGTGGGAGTCATAATTTACCTATTTTGGTGTGTAGATATGCATTAGAAAATACACTCAAACCTTTTGTTTGACTGGAGACCAAGGAAATGAGTTTCAACTATGTGATTATTTGTTCTTTTTTTGATGAGGATAGAAACAAATTGATTAGAAGTTATTTTAGAGTTAATCCCACTATTTATAAATTTAAGGAGTTGATGGGCACAAAAAAAATGTCAAACTTTTGTTTAATTTGGTTAAGTTTATTAAGAAAAAATTGTGCATTTTTTTGATTGTGCAGAGTTTTGGTTTCTATGCTTTGTTTGTTGGTTGTTTGTGTATTTTTCATTCCTTATACCCCAGTGAGGGGTCAATAGGAAAAATAAAAAGAATAATTATGTAAATTTATGGTGTGTGCTTGAAATTGGTGACTATTTTTCTTCAGGCTACTGCGCACTGTGTGATTTTGAACTGTAGCAGAAACCAACAAACAAGCGTCAGAGAATTGTGATGAAATCGTTGATCTAAAGTGGTGGTCCTCGATCGCAGTGAGAAATCTCCATCTGGTGCCCAAACATGGCTTGTGACAAAATTCTGACAGTGACAGAAATTTAGGACCAAAATTTCACAATTGGGTTGTAGGTATGACCCACGTACGTACATACATAAAGTAGCCCAGATGGACGACACATTTTTCTGCCTGCAAAGTTTTAGTCACTAGGTATTTGTTGCACAATCTAACATAAATTTGATGCTGTACAGTCAAATCCAGGTGCTTCACAGAGAGAATAATCCTGATCCAGAAGCACTTTATTATTCATTTTAACAGCAGAATGTTGTAAAATGTAATTACAGTGCATCACAGAAAGAGTTACTCTCAACAGCTGAGCTGAGAGGAAGAACCATGATAACAACCCAAGCAAATAACTTATGAAGCCCAGAGGGGATTTCTTACCGAAAGCAGTTAATGCACTTCCGAGTTTGTTCTCGTTATAGTTTGTATCTTGGAGCTCTTCCTTTCCATTCAAGGTTGTAAGCGATGAAACTGAAAGTAAATTATAGATTGCTCATTAAACAGTGTGCGTGCAGCATAATTGTTTTGAGAGGCCTCCAAGAGCAGAAACAATTCATTTTTTATGCTGCCATTCTTCTTTTTTTTTTTTTTTTTTTTNTTTTTTTTTTTTTGAAACAAACAATGAATAAAACAAATACCGGGTGCATTTTTTTGGAACCTGGTAAGTTTGGTTTGATAGAAACGTAGCAGGTCACTGCTCATTTAGATGTTCGTTGATGCCGTTGCTCATTTTGGGATCGGAGGTTATTGACACTTTAGTTTGGCTGTCTGGTGTGTGTCCGCATTGTAAATCCTTATAACAGCTGAATTCTTTTTAGTTTCTAGAGAGTAATCTATATGGATAGATACTTAGGTGATCTACATATGTGAGAGATTAAAAAAAAAAAAAAAAAAAAAAAAAAAAAAAAAAAAAAANAAAAAAAAAAAAAAAAAGCTCATTAACATGACCACAAATCAAACACACTGCCTGCTACATACTCCTAAAGTGGGAGAGAAAATAAAACTGTCAATTTATATGCAAATCTCAACCTTTTGGAGACAGAGTTAAAAAATAAGGCTGTTTTCTTCACCAATATTTTGCGTATTATGTGTAATGATGTACACAGCCTAATTTGCCAGCCTTTGGGAGAGTTTCTGTGTGTGCTCATTAGGCCAACTCAAAAATGTCACCCTTTCCAATTTTCAACCCTGTGCTGATTTAAAAAAATAAATAAATAAATTAAAAAAAGGCCTAAATAACCTTTCAAAATGATTTACTAGTGTTTGCGTAAAAGCTTAAACATGCTAAGAGAACAAAAAAGGAGATATTCTCTAACATCTGGTCTGGTAGCACAGAGTCACATGCAATGTTATAACCTTCTTAACATCCTGTGCCAGCTTGGAAAATATGGTGCAGTCCTGCATGCCAGCCCTGGGCACAATTTTATACATATCAGTCTCTTCCTACTGGTGTGACTGTAACCACTGAATCCAAATGATAAATGTCCTTCATACTGCATGCACATGCACACACACACACACACACACACACACACACACACAAAGATTGTGTGAGAGAGAGACTCCATGTGTATTTACATCACATCTACTGTCTCTCAAATACATGTTTAGATTTTCCCAAATGTGTCAAAATTACTAAGATTAAACAAGTGTAATTTAACATCATGCTCCTGATTGAGATCTAATGCTGCATTCAAGACAAATCGGAACTTGAAAATTTCCAACCTCCTACTTGAAAAGACACATTGGAACAGCACTTGAAATTGGAGCTCTGACTTGAAAACTCAGATAAAATCCATCTACCCCGACTTCAACAAGGATGACATCACTCAACATGGCGGTCCCCATGGAAGTGAACTTTATGAATGTAAATAATCAGCTAACAGCTGAATAAAATAATTTTTCTTGCATAATTTTGAAATAAAAAGGTCAAAATATATTGCCAAGTTGCCCATCTACGTATAGTGCATAATAACTGTTTGTCATTTATACATAGGTGTGAATAATTTCAGTAAATAAACTTTTCTGCACAAATGTTTAATACACACTGTGATTAGTATCATTTTAACACAATACAACCAAACAATCCTGTAATCTAACTTTAGTGAGTATTTGTTACTGACTTTATTTATTTTATAATATTTATTGACATTCAGCCATGTTTTGTTTTTGTTTTTTTTTTCTTTTTGTTTGTTTATTTGGCATCGTGGGAGCTGGAATGCTTGGAGGTCTGAATTTTCAAGTGGGAAATTCTGACTTTCCACTTTGACTGGAATGCAGCATTAGTGCTTTCTTGCTGCTACTGAGGTGCTACATCTCCACTTTATGTGAAATCTTTTAGTTGGACAGATGACTCTCAGCCTTGTCAACTGGGTGCATGAAGGACACATGATTTTATTCAATAACTATACACCATTATAGGTAGAACCAACTCCTAATAACATGGTAAAAATAACCTTCATGCACTCAGACTAATCTGACATGTTAAAAAAAAAATGCACTGTAGGTTCCAGCATTATGTGCAGAGGATGTGATGTGGAATAGTTTGATTACAAAACAAATGCAGACTCAGTTCCTCTTCTTACCCCCAGTGTTGCTCCATCAACTTATTTGTTTAGCAAATTACCTGTTTTGCTGAGTATTGTCATAGTATTCCTCCAGATTGATCAGAAGTGAAAACACAAAGTGATGCTGCTGGAGGTCTTGAAATGTAACGGTGAACTTTGATTCCAGCTCTTTCATGCACACACACACACACACACACACACACACACACACGTTGATGTCATCTGCACTGACTTACTAATAGTCCAACAGGTGGATGGATGGCAACATGTCCTTGCTATGAAAGAAAGTGATTTCCTGTTGCTCTGGTGATTGTAGTTCAGGCTCAGTTGGTTTCATGTCGTCCAGCCAGCCTTGCATATGAGCCGTGTTTGGTCTCAAGTCCAGTGATAATTAGATAATTTATTCAGGAGTACCATTCCAAGTTGGCTACTTTGTTTTCCAGAATGATAATCCTTTTCCTCTCTCTCTTTTTTTTTTAACTCTTGTACCTCTTCCAAAAGCTCCATTGTAATTTTCTGCTGTTTAGAAATAACTGTTATTTCTTCTGACATAAACTTAAGTGACTTCTTTATCTACTTCATCTACTTCATCATCCGTGACTGCACCAGTTGAGCATCTTGCTTGCTTGCCATCTCAATACACACAATTCTAACTTAATTCCACAATATGCATAGGAATCCTGTTTTCGTTGTTTTTTAGTGCAGTAGTCCATAAATCCAGAAAAAAATAAACACAATTAAAAAACAAAAACAAAACCATTTATTCCATCCAAACACCACCAAGCATGTGCACATGACAAACAGGAAACAGGAGGTAAGGAAGCAGATGTTTGTGGAGTCTGGAGATGATTGTGATTTATTTGGAAGAAATGGAATCTTTTTTTTTTTCTGATGAAGAATCAAGCAATGCCCCATGGTGGAAGGTATGAACTCTAATAAAAATAATTATACCAAAAAAAAAAAAAAAAAAAAATTCCAACAGTTGCATCAGATACCTGAAGTAACTAAAAGCTCAGTTTTTAATGTCTTGTGAATACAGGAATACAGGAAAAAGTGCTCTACACAGACCATAAAACAGGCCAATACCCTACCCTGGACTCTACCACATACAATAAATCACTCAACAAAAATGAACATTCTATTAACAACAATACATAAAATAATTTGTATATGAATTATTGTCTCAGAGATGAATCTACATTTAGATGTACAGGGATGCAGATATGAAAGCTGATATCACTGCTTATTACACCCCTCTGACATCACCCCCATTTCCATTTATCCAGTAAGGATAACAGTTTCCTGGTTTGGGATGTCCAGGTTAGTTTTGCAGTGTCACTGGGAGATTTTTATCTTAAAGGACCATATGATTAATTTTGCATGTTTGAGCCTAATATATTCAGTTTTCATACATGTTACGTTACTGACAATCATTTCCCAAAGGATAAAACCATGTTTCAGCTTTCCTGTTATTTTGCAAAACCTCTTAATCTTTCATAATGAAATATTCAAGTGATAAATCCACCTTAAAAATCAATGTTTCTCCTGCTAATAATTACACAGCCTTATGAAGCCATGGTCATTTAAATTTTTCCATAAACGCAGGTCTTCTTTTGGGACTATATTCCCAGGTGGAGACATCCATTCACTCCACACTTTTTACTGCACGTAAATGCTAAAATTATGTAGTTTCAGGAAAAAATCTTAATACGTGACTTGTTTGCAATGATGGATTACCTATCCCAAGAATGTTTCAAGTATCAACAAGTTGATTTTAATAGCGTACCAGAATGAACTGAAACCAATGGCAGTCTGGAAGGTAGGAGAATTTTTTTTTAACTCACTGTTCTAGTAGTATGTTATGGAAAATGATTGTCAGTAACCTTACATGTATAAAAATTGAATATATTAGGCTCAAACATCCAACATGGGTGGTATGGTCCTTTAATTTCAAAACAAAAAAAAAGAAAAGAATGCATTCTGTATCAAGGTGTGTCTTTCTGAAAGATATTATTGACTCAGATAAGCAATTTTGTTGAAAAAAAAATGTGACGATCCAGTTTCCTGGTTGTAAACAGATATTATTCTATAATGGCGGCTATGTTACCATCTCAGCATTACAGTATATTAGTAATAATATACAACAAAATTGACTGGCAATTTTGTAAAGTATTTGCAGCATGTCTGACAGTTTATGCGACGCACAGTTCTGCTTACTGTGATGCTGATAATATTATTCATGGAACAGACTCACTCCATGACAGCAGCCATCAATGCAAGTTGCAATATCTATGCACAGGTTTTGTTGATGAATGCTGCAATAAAACTTCATCGCATTTGACCAGCATGATTTTCACATAAATTCACAAATCCCTTCTGTTTCCTTAAAATTGTTGCATCATTAGTTTGTAATAGAAACTATGTTATTAAAATCTATGCTTCCCTATTTAGAAATAAAGGCTTTTTGCCAAGTTTTCCCCTTTTTTGAAGCACCGAGCACAGACTTCAGAGGCCCGCCAGTTGTCACATATCATTAATATCCACACTCAGATCAACAGCAACATTAAACATTGACATATCTTAGTTTGTAGGTCACACTGTCAGCCATATTCAACATTTCCTTTTCAGCAGTCTGAGCAGGAACAGGCATGTCTTAATCCTACAGATGATTGTCTCTTTGTTTGGCAGTCCATCATATAAAAGGAGGAACGCCTGAGGAATGAGGTTATGTATTCTGCAGCATGTTCAGCAGTGCATCTTATCAGCAGCTTGATTTTTCACTTTTCACCTTTTTGTTACTTATGTTTGGCTGCTGCACTCTGTGTGGCTTAAGGCTGATGCACTTTACTTTTTGAAAGTCTTATTGTGTTTCAGTTTCACAGGATATCATACAATTTGACCTGTGACCGGCAATGCTCTCAAAGCACAGAGCACCCAAGGCTCGGTAAAAAAAAAAAAAAAAAANAAAAAAAAAAAAAAAAAATCTGCAATGTTTGTCTAAGATGGTTGAAATGGTGAAATGGTCGACTGGCTCTGATCATCTGTTGCCGTCCTGGGACCTTGTGTCTTCTGTTCATCGGAGATCCGATTCTGAAATGAAAATAGGGAAAAGGACTTTTGCGGCATGTCTTTCAAAATGTTTTATTGCCCACTCAGAAAAAAAAAAAAAAAAAAAAAAAAAAAGGAAAAAATCAAAGTGTTTTCTGATGCAGAAGGTAATTTGTAGAAATATGGTTCATATTTCTATATTATTTTACTCTCAATTTCATTTTTTTTTTTTTTTTTTTTTTTTAACACTATGCTTTACTAACTCGGAAAGAAAATAAAGTAAATAAAGCACAAAAAGAAGTCAGGGGAAAGCCTAACCTTACGTCACTGTAAAGCCATAGGAGGGTCAGTTTAACAAAAGACCACAGCTTAAAGGATCATACCGGTGATTGTGCATGTTTGAGCCCAAACCTTAAAAACCCCAAGTCATATATATATATATTAAAAAAAAAAAAGAACTGTATACAAACTGTATATGAAATCAGAAAAAAAACTTAGTAATAATACCTGGTTACTGACAACCATTTACCAAAATATACTACTGGTAAATATTAGAATTGATATTATTTTTTTTTCCCCTCCTTCCAGACTGCTTTTGGTTTCATTTCATGCTGGTACACTATTAAAATCAACTTGATACTTGAAGCATTCTTGGGATAGGTAATCCATCATCGTGAACAAGACGTGTGTTCAGTTTTTTTTTTTTTTTTNTTTTTTTTTTTTTTTTCTCAAAGTTACATAATTTTAGCGTTTAAGCACAATAAATAGTGTAGAGTGAATGTATGTCTCCACCAGGGAATATAGTCCCAAAAGAAGATTCCTGCGTTTATCGAAAAATTTTAATGACCGTAACTTCATAAGTCTGCATAGCTATTAGCAGGTGAAACATGGATTTTTAAGGTGGGTGTATCACTTGAATATTTGATTTTGAAAGATGAAGAGATATTGCAAAATATCAGGAAAGCTAAAATACAGTTTTATCCTTTGGGAAATGATTGTCAGCAACGTAACATGTATGAAGATTGAATATATTAGGCTCAAACATGCAAAATGGGTGGTATGGTTCTTTAACTGATCCAACATGTAGCTGCACAGAAGACAATGTACTTCTGTGCCAGGAAATGTCTTTCCAGGAGAAGGTGGCTTTTACTAAGAAATTAAAGTGATTGTGTCTCTTACAATCGTGCACAAGTGTTAGAAGGCAAAACATTGCACTTTAAGGTGGATGTATCACCTGAACATTTGATTTTGAAAATTAAGAGATTTAAAAAAAAAAAAAAAAAAANAAAAAAAAAAAAAAAAAATACAAGGAAACTAAAATATTGTTTTTATTTTTTGGAAGTTGGTGTCAGTAACATAACGTATATGCAGATTGTATATATTGGGCCAGAACATGCATGATCGCCGGTATGGTCCTTTAAGGATTTGAATATACAGTAATTGATTCCAGATGATTCAACAAAACCTTACAATCTCAGTTTTAGCATAGCACAAACATTGTAGTTTAAAGACGTTATCTCCCTCTTGACACTACTTACTGACACACAAGCGAGCATCCGACATTACTCAACATCTCAAATGCAGGCTTAGAAAAAAAATATACACCAGGATTATTACTATTACAGTATCACATGTATTGACATTTCACCACTTCCTTTCTGTTTCTCTGCTGTTTAGTCTTTGTATTGTGAAAATGCAACTTTATAGTCAATTTTGGGGCAGTGCTATTCAATTGGATGTCAGGGAAAAGAGCAGATGTGCTGGAGACTTTTCACCCTGGTTGCCTTTAAAATATGGAATGAACAACAACAGAAAATGTTGCTATGCTTGGAGCATTATAAAGTTTGAGTTCAAGTTCAAATCTTTATTGTCCTGCTAGGAGAAAATGGGTTTGCAGCAGGGGTTTTAAGATGAATACACAAGGACTGGTAATACAAATAACTACATCAACAACACAACATCTGCAGCCAGACAGTAAGAAAAACAATAAGACAAAAAGCATTAAAAAGCAGAGTCAACAAATGAACATAAATGTCATAAAAAGTCATATATGTGAAGAGCTATTTCCTGTTAAGCCTATCTATAGCCACAGAAATAAAGAAGACCTTGTGTCTCTTATGCTGTGTTTGAGCTAACTTAGAACTTGGATTTCCCATACTTCCTGCCTGGAAAAATGCGTTGGAATGGCATTTGAAGTCGGAGCTCTGACTGGGACTCAGATCAAATTTATCTACCCCGTCATTCAACATGGCAGCGCCCGTGGAAGCAAGCTTTATGAATGGAAATGATCAGCTAACAGGCGAATAAAGTATTTTTTTCTTATGTGGCATTGAAATGAAAAGGTCAAAATATATTACCAAGTTAACTATCTACAGTGTATAATAACTGTTTGCCATTGATACATACATAATTTCATAATATTACTTCTCCGCACAAATGTTTAATACCCACTGTGATTAATATCATTGTAAAACAACACAACCAAACAGTCCTGTAATCTAGCTTTACTTTACTTAGCATTTATTACTAAGTTTATTTAATCTTACAGTATTTATTGGCATTCAGCCTTGATTTTTTTGTTTACATTTGGCTGGAACGGTTTGAGGTCAGAAGTCGGAATTTCTAACTGGGAAAAATCCGACTTCCGAAGTCGCTCGAACGCAGCATTAGTCCTCCTAGCAGGCACCCTGAAACAGCTGCCAGAAGGCAGGAGCTCAAACTCCTTCTGCAGGGCGGGATCAGAACAATCCAAAATGAATTAGCCCTCCTAAGAACCTGCTTATTATAAATGTCCATGAGCTAGGCCAGATTCACTCCACAAATCTTGCTTGCCACTTTAATGAGGCTTCCAAGTCTGTTCTTATTGGACAGGGTAAGATTTTCATACCAGGCTACAATACAGAAGGTCAAAATGGGTTCAATATTGCAGAACAAACATTAAAGGAGTTAAGTTTGTTCTGAGAGTGGCACTGGAGGATGATGTAACTGCTAGATACAGTAAGATACAGTAAGTGTTCATCCTCTGGGGACCATGAATGCATTGAATATTATCCATCCATCCATCCATTTTCTTTACCCGTTTGTCCTGTTGAGGATCAAGGGGGAGCTGGAGCCTATCCCAGCGGTCATAGGGCGAGAGGCGGGGTACACCCTGGTTAGATTGCCAGTCTATCGCAGGACTGACACAGACAAAATCATTCACACACTCATTCACACCTACGGGCAATTTAGAGTTTCCAGTTCACCTGATATGCATGTCTTTGTATTGATGTACAGATTCAGTTTCCCCATGCACCAGGTGACTCTGCTTTCCTCTCAGGTGTGTTCACACAGGGCGAATGAGCTCAGGTCCGCGAAACTCACAGCAAATGCATTTTTATTGCAATGAAACGGTGGGAGACAGACAGACAGAGAGAGAGAGAGAGAGAGAGAGAGAGAGAGAGNCTCTCTCTCTCTCTCTCTCTCTCTCTCTCTCTCTCTCTCTCTCTCTCTATCTCAATTCAATTCAATTTCAATGGCTTTATTGGCATGAAAGTTTGGGGAAACAATTTTGCCAAAGCATCAATATACAATTATCAGATATCAACAATATAACAATATCAATATAACACTATGTCAAATATAAATACAATTCATAAAAAAACAGTAATACAGTGAAAAGACAACACAGAAAACTGCACTAAAAAGCATAAAAAAAAATCCAAATTAAAAACTCTCTCTCTCTCTCTCTCTCTCTCTCTCTCTCTCTCTCTCTCTCTCTCTCATTCTCTCCTTCCACATCTGGCTTGGATGCAAATGAGCTTTTACATGAGTGCAGACCGCACATTTTCAACAAAAAAGTTGCTGTTATGTGCAGCCCTGCCTATACCAGAGGACAGGGGAGGCGTTGAAACATTAGCATCCTCTGAGGCTTTTGCTAATTACTTTTCCTTATATGCATCTTGCTAATTCACTTCTCTCTCTTTTTGGCTACGTGGATCCTCCTCAGAGGAGGGTCCTGAAGACCGGCTGTGACCAGAAGTCCATCCAACTGGCTGCCATGTGGCTGATGATGTCCTAGCCTGATGGTGTCTGCTATGTGCCCAGCTGGCTCCTCCCCCCAGGGCTCATCTGTGCAGATGAGACTCCTCCCAATGATTTCATATCGACTCGAATGATACTGGATCATTGATTATTTGCCCTCATATTATCCTGTAAGGTTTCTTTGTTTTTGGATCTTTGTAATTTGCCTGTTTCTACACCCTAACTCCTGTTGCACGCCTGATCGTTTGAGGAGAGGGAATCTCTCTTTGAATAGCCTCCAGAGGTTTCTTCCATTTTCCTTATATAACAAGGTTTTTAGGGAGTTTTTCCTCATCTTCTTAGAGAGCTTAAGCTGGGTCGGGAACATTAATGTGTGGATCTGTAAAGCCCTTTGAGACATTTTATGAGATATTGGCCTACAAATAAACTTGACTAGACTGTCAGTAACCAGAGAAATAAACCAGAGAGAGTCCAGCCAGTAGCTTTCAAAATAACTGTGCTGGGCAAGAGGAAAGTTTGAGCTGATGGTGGGATTAGACCAGCAGTCAGGGTATCACTAAATTTAGTAGGATTCAACCTCAGGAGAAAATGAATAATCCAAGCTGAATTCCATGGTTACCAGGAAAGCTGCTCTAGAAATGTGTTTCTAGATCAGCGTATGAATACACCAGCCAGCCAACCTGCTGACATCTCTTTTGTCAGGCTCTGCTGCTATCAGGCAGAAAAATGTACGGTGAGGAAGATGACCTGAAAGTTGTTTTTTTTTTTTTTTTTTTTTTTTTTAAGGAGTGCTGGGCTTTTTACCTGTTTTTGTCATTACTCCTCTATTACCCTCATCTCCACCTCACTTTCAGACTGCAGACTTTCAGACTAACATCGTATTGACTTTTTTTTTTTTTTTTTTTTTTTTTTTTTTAGTGAAGAGTGCACCAAAGTACCCAAAGAGATATTTTTGTAGGAACATCGTGTCAGCAGGCAGTGATTTTATTATTTATTTATTTTCTGTAAAAAGCTCAACACAAGACTCCAAATCACTCTTCTATTCAGCAGCATCTTGGTGTGACGTAAAATGCAGCTTACATTTTATTGTACAGTATATCATCCTTCTGATTAAATGGTTTGTTAATTTCTGAAAGTGTTTGTCAAGAAGTTTGATTTGGCGCAATGGTTCGTGGAAATCATAATTTAGGGCAGACTTTTTTATATCAGAGGTGAATGTCTCATAAATCTCTCCACTTAAAGGACTATACCGGCGATTGTGCATTTTTGAGCCACATAATGTGACAGCAACTGATTTCCAAAACATAAAACCATATTTTAATTTTCCTGTTATTTTTTTCAAATCCCCTAATCTTTCTAAATCATATGTTAGGGTGATACACAAACCTTAAAATTCAGCATTTCGCCTTCTCACACATGCATGATTATAGAAGGCATGGCCATTTTAATTTCTCGGTAAAAAAACGTCCTCTCCTGGGACTATATTCCCTGGCAGAGAAATATATTTTCTTATGTGAACCTAAAAAAATTAATATGAGACATACATCATCTTCCGTGCAGCTCCATGTTGGATCAATTAAAAAAAAAGTTACTTTGGCAAAAAAAAACAAAACAAAAACTAACAGACATGTTACTCTGTGATAGATTACGTATCTCAAGAATGTTTCAAGTCTACAAGTTCATTATTTTAGCATATGTAATGAACTGAAACAATGTCAGTCTGAAAGGTAGGAAAAACAATCTGAAATTTTCAATGTGAAAAACAGTATATTTGGGAAATGGTTGTCAGGTATGTAACATGTACACGGGTTGTATATATCAAACTTACTTGATTGCCTGTATGTTCCTTTAAAATCCAGGCTGAAATAATGAGATGTTTGGTGATGTAGAATGTGAAGAAATCAATCGATCCCAACCAGAATCAATGCATAAAAAATTGGATAATCATAATGACTGAATATGACAGTAAAGATGGATGTAGAAATGTATTCTGCCGTTTCTTGTTGGTGTTGTGCAATTAAACACCCACTGCATTGATGTGTTTCTCAGCAGATCAAGCAAATAAAACTGAGTACTGATAATTAAATATAATAAATTAAATACAGAATAGGTGAGTAAAATAAAGGGTTGCTGTAGGCCTCTATTACATATCTAAATTACAGTTTTAAAGGATCATATTGGTGATTTTGCATGTTTGAGCCCAGTAAATACAACTCATACATGCTGCCAACCATTTCCCAAAATATACATATATAGTGGAGTGATAAATTTAATTTTTATTTCCTACCTTCCAGACTGCCATTGGTTTCAGTTTATTCCAATATGGTATAAAAATCAACTTGTAGAGAATTGAATTTTTTCATTGAAGTTATGTAATTTTAGAGTTTCAACACATAGCTTTATAGAAGAAAAATGTATTTCTCAGCCAGAGGAATATAGTCCCAGGAGAAAACTGCTTTTAACTGAAAACTATGTCCCTTTTGTAATTGTGCATAAATGTTAGCCAGTGAAACAGCCAATCATTTGGTTTTGAATGATTAGTAGATTTGGCAAAATAACACGAAAACTAAAATATGGTTTTATGTTTTGGAAAATGGTTGGCAGTAATGCAACATGTATGCAGGGAGTATTAATTTGGCTCAAACCTGCAAAATCACTGATATGATCCTTTAATAAGAAAATGGATCACATCCTCTGCAAAAGGCATCAGAAATAACACACAAACATACACATATGAAGAGTCAACCAAAAAAAAAAAAAAAAAAAAAATCTGTTCTCCATGAACAAGTAACAGTAATGTCAACTGGATTTTGCTTTTTATTTGTTTCCTCAGTTTTACAAAACTATAAGTAGAGAAAATTGCAGATTGTAGGAATGTCAAGTGATGGGAAAATAAAGAACATAAGTGCTGTCTGGGATAATAGAATGACATCAAGGCTTTCACATCCACATTGGAACGGCTCGTGTAAAATGCTTTCAGTCCATTACTCTTGTCTGCTGCTATGAGAGAACAGACGCCCCCCCGAGACATGCCCTCAAACACCAAGCAGGGGGACAGCACCCGCGGCTTCTCCTGAAAGCAGATATTTCTGCTTGTGTCGCCCTTGAATTTAGATCCAAAGCATCTCTACAGGCTGGCACACCCTAATGGATATCCCATGGTGTTTTAACAAGCATGGAAAGAACCATGGAGGGAAGGTACAGTGGAACACAGAGACACACTCCTCCTTGAATAGCATTCAAAAAGAGAAATTCAAGGAACTTTTTTGCGGATGCATTAGCTGGTGTGTTTCAGCCAATTGTTCTCAGGCTTCATGCATGCTGTACCTCTTCCTACCACACCACTTAATATTGCGTTTAAATGCAATTGCTTATTAAAAATCAACTTCTTGAGTGTCTATTTATTGCGAATGTAGAAATTATGCGTACTCAAAATCAACCTATTGGGATGGTTATCTGATATGCACATTTTTATTTAATATCACCAGGCTTAGTTGAATTCATTGCTCTGTAATAATGTCCATGTGGAAAAAACAGGTTTTGTACAGTTGTCCATTATTTGTTAATGTTTTAAAACAATACTCAAACTTTAGTGTATAGTCTACTGCACTTAATTTCAGGCTAATGCTATATATTGTCAGACTATGACACTGAAAATATATATATGCCACAACCTCCTTGGTCATATTTGTATGTCTTATGGGTTATTGTACAACTGTGCTCTTTTCCATCCTGGCCTGTAGCGGGCTAGTTGTGTGTCTGTGTGTGCATGCACGTTTCTTATTGGGTCATTTGGAAAGATGTCTGCACGGATTGGTTGCTGGAGCCTGCACTTGGATGTGTCTCTTACACTGATTGGCTAGTACAGATCACCCTGGGTTTCAAAGCCCAGCTGACAGCAACCTACCATCAGATTTCTCTTCCCATCCGCTCCCAAAGAGCACCACTGTGTTTCTGCTTGTGTTATTCTGACAATTCTGATCGTAGTGCTAGCTTTTCTGCTCAGTTCATACTTAGATTATAATGATCTGTGTGTGCTGTATTTGTAAATAGGCAGCACTTCATGTAGGGGTGAGAAGCCTATTTTCTTTGTGTGCTTTGTTTTCTCCTGTTTTTGATTAGATCAGGTTAGATCTGTGTATTTGAGTTTCCTTTTTATTTTGGTTTAGGGAATTTTTAAGGACATTTAGATTGTTTTGGTTCGTTATATTTGGCATCGCTCACCCTAAGTTTAAATAAACACTGCTACACTTCACTTGCTTTGTGTTCACGGCCTTCCTTGGGAATGGAATCTCATTTTTATGTTCTGGCCTGGTTCCCTAAGCCAGGTCATAACAATGGTTTGGTCCACAAACAGAGGAAACATAACAGAACTCTCAGCATTCAACACAAAGTCAATATGTATTTATTTCAAATGTATATTTGGCACATTATCATTGTATACTTTCAAAAACTTAGAATGGGAGAGAGACATAAGTTTAGTTGCACGTGTTGCTTAAAATGTACATGTGATGGTGCTTCCTGTCACATGCTAATATGGAAGAGATAACTGCATTCTGGCAGTTTGTCTGAATTTGTTTTTAAAGTTTCATAACATGACCATGTTATTGACTCCAAACCAGCAAAGTACTGTACTGTGAGAAAACCCTGCCTTTTCTTACAGTCTTTCTGATCTTTATCATTCTTTTTTCATCAATGTCAAGTCAAGTTTTTTTGTATCGCCCAATGTTGTAAGCAAAGGTTCAAAGGGCTTTACAGACCCACACATTAACAGTTCCCAACCCAGCCCAGGCTCTCTGACAAGATGAGGAAAAGCTCCCTAAAAAAACCTAAACATAGAAGAACAAAATACAAGAAACTGCGGGAAAGGCTATTCAAAGAGAGATTCCCTCCTCTTGAATGGCCTGATGTGCAACAAGGGAAGTAATCAAATTACAAAGACATAAAAACAATGAAATGTTCAAACATGTAAGAGGTATAGAACAGCAAATAAGAAGAAAACCATATGAATATAAAAACCATAAGGAACAGAATAAAATGGCATATTCAATGAGACAGAGAGAGAGAGAGAGAGAGAGAGAGAGCATAAACATACATAAAAAAAAAACATAAGAGCAAATTATGAACAGTGCCACTACTGTAGATAATTAACATTTCACTCACCGTCATAATATTGCAGGACTAAGTAAGAGGAAACACCATTTCCTGTCCTAAACCTTAAGATCTTCTGAACCTACATTAGTCTGAGATACCTACTGTCCCCAAGTAGAGGGCAGATATATGACTGATTAAGCAATCACCTGTCTGCTTTACATCTACCTCAGCTACCCTTAATATGATTGAACCTACCAGCTTGTATGACAGAACTATGAAAACCATATGGCCCACTTGATAGTTCAGCCATCATTATTTAGCAAGAACACAAGTTGTATGCAAGATTAAAAAAAAAAAAAAAAAAAAAAAAAAAAAAAAAAAAAAAAAAAAAAA
>VXCM01003603.1:36050-46828 GCA_014773175.1 Lucifuga dentata
TTTCCTGATATTTTGCAAAATCTCTTAATCTTTCAAAATCAAATATTCAAGTGATACACCCACTGTAAAAATCAATGTTTCGCCTACTAATAGTTACACAGCTTTATGAAGTCACATTCATTTAAATGTTTTGATAAACACAGGTCTTCTTTTGGGACTATATTCCCCGGCGGAGACATACATTCATTCCACACATTTTATTGCAACTAAACATTAAAATTACGAAACTTCGAAAAAACTTGAATACACGTGTTGTTCACAATGATGGATTACCTATCCCAAGAATGTTTTGATGAAGTCATCCAGGCTGTAGTTCAACTGGATTCAAGTTTTTTTTTTTTAATTCTCATAAAAAAAAAAANAAAAAAAAAAAAAAACTTGAATCCAGTTAAACTGACTGAGTTTTCATACAATCTATCCCAAGAACGTTTAAAATATCAGCAAGTTGACTTTAATAGCGTACCAGAATGAACTGAAACCAATGGCGGTCTGGAAGGCAGGATTTTTTTTTTTTTCCCCTCACTCACTGTTCCAGTAGTATGCTTTGGGAAATGATTGTCACTAACATTACGTGTATGAAAATTGAATATATTAGGCTCAAACATGCAAAATGAGTGGTGTGGTCCTTTAATGCTCTCATAATGAAACCGAAACTGGAGCATGTGTTTGTCTTTATTTAAGAGATAGGAGCTGATGTGCTCTGTGCCAATCCAGACAATTCCCAATTTGCCAGAAACGACGCAAAACTCTCAGACCACGGCGGTACTCTCCGGCGTTGTAGAATACTAGTTGTAGAGCAGTGACACCAAACAACAGCCTCCTCCATTTATCATTCCTTCCAAGATGGTTTTAGACAAGAGACCTCACAGAAACATTGTCTTGAGAACAACAGTTGTGGCGGGTCTTCCCTCATTAGTGTGCATCTGGTGGCACTTGGTAAGCTCGGAGCAGAGCAGAGGATGGCCCATATTCCTGCCCTGTTATCTCTGATTGCTGCACTGTGCCACAGGCTTGATTAAGTGTTTTCAGCCACTCTTGAAGTGTGGTGGGAGAAGCGAAGGCGAACATTTGACTTTCAAATGAGCTTGGCAGAGCTAAACTTGGATGGCAC
Organism: Lucifuga dentata; assembly: GCA_014773175.1. NCBI lineage: Eukaryota > Metazoa > Chordata > Actinopteri > Ophidiiformes > Bythitidae > Lucifuga > Lucifuga dentata. The sequence continues at coordinate 37,162 of VXCM01003603.1, forward strand.
ATATAGGGGAGGACTGTTCTCAAACGCTGGAAATAGAAAGATAGAGGCTGAAAAGAAAAAAAAAACATAAACAAAGTGCCGAGATGTGAAACAAAAGAACAACAAGCATGAATGAAAGAGGTGAATGTGGTTTAAAGAAACTTCGAGTAGTAAATAGAGACGTGAAAGTTTTGCTCTTTGGGTGGTTTGAAATTATTGCAGACAGAATGGATGTGTGTCTAACGTGTGGTATTCGTGCATCGTGCAATTTATAGTCATCATAGAGGAAATTAATTATTGTACATCAGTTACATTCCAAAAATATTACAATCTTGAAGTGTTCACAGTCATTGAAATAAAACTTTAAACACTGATTCATTGATAAACTTTAAATATTGGAGTGTTCCCACTAGGTTCCAATTTTAACTGACAAATTTTCCAACTGACAAATTGCTTTGAGAGTTTTTATACCCCATGAAGCTGTTTTGTCTAAGAACTTATCAACAGGCAATCACATCTATTTCAAAACATTCAAGGGAAATGAATATTCATATGGTGTGCTTGATTAACGCCACACTGTTAAATGAAAAATGAATAACTGCTCTGCAAAGGATGACAAGTGCTGCATGAAGTTATGCTACGTTTACAAAGGTCCTTTTTTTTTTTTTTTTTTTTTTTTTTTTAGCAAGATCAATATGGTTGAAAATGTAACTCCAAAGTGTCACTATTAAATTTGCTTAAAGGACCATAACTGTGATTTTGCATATATAAACCTTCCAAAACAAGTTTGTGACAAAGTTGTCATCAGGTGAAGGATATAGAATGATTTCTGAGGCTTTGAATATACCTGCAAGCACCATTAAGTCCATAAGAACTACAAATTGCGTGGCAATAGGATGTCCATCAAAGCTAAGTGATGGGACAGAAGACAAATGGTCAGAGAGACACCAGGAATCTTGAAAACCTACAGAGTTTTATGTGCAACAGAAGACAAGATGTGCATCATACAACAATATCAAAGATAAAGCAGCATCTGGATTTGGGGGAAGGTGGCAAGAAGAAAAAGCTCCGTCTGGAGTCCCATGGCTTTTGGCAAACTTCAGTCAGGAACCCGTGCTGCTGTCTTTGTGATTGACTTCACTTGCAATCTGAAGGACCACAGCAAACAGCTGCTTTTGTTTAAATTCTCAAGTTAGAGTGATTCCATCAGGTGTTGGACAATTAAGTTATTATGTGATCAACAAGGCAGAAGGTTATTCCTGACATACTTCAAGTGACGCTATATTAAAATGTATCAAACCTAGATATCGCCAGTTGCTTTTAATTCATGTAAGAAATTTTTTAAGAAGTAACTTTTAATTTTGAAGCTGTTAAGTATTCTGTGCAGATTCGTAGGAAAAAGATGGATTTGTTGCATTTTAAGTCTAAGCTTCAGGTTAACAAATTGTAAAATTTATTAAATAAGGTGTATTCATTTTCTATCCACTGTATGCAGGACTTGTCTGAACTGTGGGAACTACCTGGGAAATAGGTACTCACTCACCTGTGTGATACCTAAGAGCAAAATGTTGATCATAATGTTGATTATAACTCTGATTCTAACTTTGCATGCATATCCTAATACAGCCTTCATCCAAATTCCAACATCAAGGTTGGTCAAAGATACATCAGTCCAAACAACAACAAATATTAATGTTATTGGTGGTCACTTTGCATCATAGAAACATTACATTGGGCAAAATGTGTGCATAAGTATGTTATGGACCGACATTTTAATAATGACATACTATATCAGTTCATTTATCTTACTATCAGTCATAATAAAAAGAATCAATTGCATGATGTGTGAGTGGTACTGTATATATACTCAAGTGTAAGTCAAGTTTTTATTCACAAATTTCACAAAGCAAATCGGGGGGTTGGTTTATACACAAGAAATTCAAACTTGATCCCAGACAACGGAATTTCCAGGGGCAGAAATACTACCCATTACAACTACCCATGGAAAATAGCTTAAATCATACCTTAGAATGAGATATTTCCTGATAAACATCTTATTTTGTGGCGGCCAGTAAGCGCTGTTGTGATTGGTCAGTTACGATAATCAGCTGCTGAAATAAATANATTTTGTGGCGGCCAGTAAGCGCTGTTGTGATTGGTCAGTTACGATAATCAGCTGCTGAAATAAATATCATGTTTACAGGTACGTGGATTAGTTTCAGAAAATTGCAGGAATGACAACAATACCCAGAAAAACAGATAATTTGCTCAAGAAATAAACTGACCGAACAACATCCAGATATGTTGTTCCCTCTACGAGTTTCTTTAAAAATCTAAATTTGCAGGTCAAAATCAGGGGGTCGGCTTATACACGAGGTCAGCTTATACTAGAGTATATAAGGTATACATGAGTATATTTTTCCTTTATGTTACCAATTTGTCGCATATGCCATAACAATGAGTGCATGTTTTTTCCTCATATATTAGTAGTAAAATTATTACATGGACTGCTTTTCCTCCTGGCTTTCATTGCAGTTTATTTTGCCAACTCAGTCCCTGAGTCTTATCCAGATATTCTCCAAATAAAGAGGCAGAGGACTGTTTTGTCTGGCGGTCACAAGTACTGGGAGCTGCATTAAAACATCACAAGCAGGACTTGCGCTGAGGAAGTGTGTCGTTAGCCATAGAGCTGCTGTGTTATCTTTCGAAAGATTTCTGCTGTCTATTTTTTTGTCTGACTCAGATGATAACTTTGCAAACATTTCTCAGAGAACAGATCTGTTCAAATATTAGTTTCTGCTGTGTCTGAATGTGAGATGACGCGAGATTCTGTGCCAACACCAACTTATTAAGATGCTAAATAAAATGTGCTAAACTACTGCAAATAGTTTAGCACCACATTTGCAACACAAACGATGTGTGTTAAATGTTTGCGTTGAGGGTGATCAACTATAGTTACATGGATGATGGCATTTGCAAGAAAGGCTTAATACTGCACATATATAATCCAACTCCCTGCTGGAGTCTAAACGACAGAATCAACTTAAAGGACCATACTGGTGATTTTACATGTATGAGCCCAATAAATACTACACAAATATTACACTAACACATTCACCAAAGCAGTACATTTTCAAAATGTTTCAATTCATTCCATGTACACGATAAAAATCAACTTGTATAGATTTGAAACATGCTTGAGATACAATACAGGCCAGAAGTTTGAGGACACACCCAGAGTTTTAAAAAGAAATCAGTACACTGTTTTACAATTTATTGCACAGGAAATGACAAAAAGATACATCAAATAAATGTAACTAATTAGTTTTCAAGAAGAATTAGTCAACAAGAGCACATCATGTAGCTGCTATGGATTAAGAAATGATTTTTAATGAAGGAATGTTCAGTCTCTATTAGTGCACTGGCACTCCAGTTGTGCTCCAACTCCCTGCTGATGTGTTTTAACATTCTGTTCAATAGATGCTGTCTGCCTTCTCCCATCATTTTGAGATTAACTTGCTACATAGTCTGTTCATGCTAAATCTGGAGGTAGCCTCAAATTTCTAGCCTGTAGTGTAAATAATCAATCACAGTGAATCACACACAGTTGTTTCTTGTCAAAGCTAAGTACTTTTGACATTTTAAGGCAGCAAAAGTGCAGAGTGATGTAAGAATTCTTCCACCTGATGATGTATTCATATGAAATGATGAAGAACTGTTGAATAACACTGAAATCACAGGCTACAGTGTTGGGAACCCAGATATAGAAGACAAAGCCATTGTCCAATGTGGATGTCATAGAAACAAATATCATGATATAGATAGTTGATTGCATTGAAGAGGGAACAGAACTCATTTTGGCTAACCTCTGAGTAGTAAGACTGTTATTCAAATTCTAATTTATACAACAGCTTTGAATGTGCAATTTCCCTACGTTGAACTTCAAAGTCCTCTGTGTTCTTTTAACTGCCTTAAAATGCTAAAACTGAGTAACTTCGACAAAAACAATAATGGTGTGTGGTTCACTGTAGATTACTTATCTCAGGCACATTTCAAGTTGATTTTTATTGCATATTGGAATGAACTGAAACAATGGCTGCCTGGAAGGTAGGGAAAAACTATTTGAAAATGTAATGCAACATACTGTATATGCAGGTAGTATTTACTGGGCTTAAACATCTAGCAAATTAATAATTGAATGTGAATGAGGTTCAAATGAGGTTAAAATCCCCATGGATGGATGGGTGAATGGATGCATGGATGGAACAGCAATGTTGCTAAAAACCCACGCTGTTTTTTTTTTTTTNTTTTTTTTTTTTTTGTTTTTTGTTTTTTTGGCTTGGTTGCTTTGTAGATTCAATGCCTACCAGTGGACTACAGACTTGGTTGAGTCAACAGTTTTGTACCTGGATGCATGACAGTCAAAAGTGCAAGCAATAACAACGGATGTTTCTTGAGAGACTACACTAGAAGTAATAATGCAAAGCGATCACAACTCCAGCCAGATACTTTTATAGCCATCACCTGCTTAGCCCTCTTTATTTTGCATATTATGCAAGCATCAGGCTATCTTGTAAAATGTCCCTTCGGTGATGGAGTGTGGAGCACTGAATTAGACTATAAATTCTAAAAACTATTTGATTTATTGCTCATAAAACATTACATTCTCAGAGTGCTGAGAGCACAATGGCAACGGAGGATGTGCAGAAGTGCTTGAATGTTTGTAGCTGTGGCAAGTTAACTGGAATCATTTGTACATTTCTCTAATGTGTAGTGAATGTGGTGGAGGCACTGCGGTGCTGGTTTTTAGAGGTTCAGAATAAGCTGCTGCTAATTGGAAACTCAAGGACATAAAAGACCAGAGGTAGATTTTATGGTAAGGTAGGCATTTGCCTAGGGCCCCCAGCTAAGACGACCCCAATAGCTATGATTAAAATTATCTATTTATCATGTTATACCTTTAAAAAAAAAAAATAAATAAATAAATAAAAAAAACTAGTTTTAAAACTAAGATCAATGGTGTACACTTGAGAAAAGGCTCAAATTTGGCCTAAAACCAGTTCAGAAAAAAAGCCCAGTTGCACATCCATAGCTATGGACAATTTCAACAAGCTTTTGTCAAAAATTGTTGCAGTACCTATTTTGCACTGACAGCTGGTGTAGAACAGATAGTTCCTTGGAGTTACGCAACATATCATCCAGAAGTGAGAACAGCAGGATACGGTATCAGGCCTGTACTTTCAATTTGGATCCACTGACAAAAACTTCAAATGATTTTTCATCATTAAGGCTATTATATGGATGTAAATGTAGCTCAGATTTACCTGGTCCAAAAACTCAAGGATTCTTAACCTTGCATTTGTGTGTTTTTTGTAAAACAGCATCACAAAATATTAATAACTTAGATTTAGCTGTCCTTTAATGTTACTTCCTGTATTAAGATCATCGATCAACTTGGTAATCAGTTGGTTGGTGATCAGTTACTAATTAGGAAAAGGCTGAGAAAAGCCTGAGTCTGTCCCTATGTCAGTCCCCTGTTAATGACTCAGTTACTACATTACTGATTTTACGCTGCTAAATTTCAGAGGTACTGTAAATATTTGCTGCCATAATAAAATACTACTGTTATTGGATAACATATTTAGTTTGTTTCATTTCAATGACATGATGCATTTTTGACATTATTTAAGATTATATGAGGGAAAGGTATTTGGGACTCATCTTATCATCATCTTGTTGAAAACATTAAAATCTCCACAATATGACAAAAAAAAAAAAAAAAANAAAAAAAAAAAAAAAAACTTGACTGTATATTTTTAGGTAACAACAGACATATTTCTATTTGTTATATCTCAATTTTTCCAGATTTTCAATATTGATTAATGAACACATTAACAATGTTAGCAATTTGGAGTTGTTATCACCTGCATTAGTTTTCACATGCAGGATTTCTACTTGTAGTGAGATATATTATTCACTGTTATAATTACTTCCACTCACATAAAGGATTTGAATACTTTTTTTCTACCACTGCTCAAAGTCACGTGAACAAATTCAGCCATCTTTTCTTTATCTTTGTGAGACTCTCTTTACTGTTTTAGTCCCTTTTTTATGATTAACAGATTTTCAACATCAACACTAGCAGCACTTGATAACTGCAAATATTATAATTATTATACTGGAGATGTCACTTGTATATGATGGAGCTATTACAGAATAATGGTTTCTATTATTGTATGGCCATATTCAAATTGATGCACTACGAACATGTGTAAATCTGTCACATGTAGTACATTTAGTATAAATATAGATCATAGCTCAGCCTGTCAGACCCATTTGAGGTCTTATAAACTTAACTCAATTCCACCTGCAATATAAAATCACAAGCCGAAGAATAATTCCATTAACAATCTTCTTCAGAAAGAGAATGTGTAGAAAAACTGTTGTTTTCCAGCTATGCTTGTGAAAATGGTGCCCCTTAAAGTTGATATGAAAAGCTTTGACCCTCACCACTCCACCTGGCAGGAGCTCTCAACCTCGAGCCATTAATCCAATTCTCCATGTCAGATGAACTCCTCAGATTAGAGTGGAGAGATGAGTCTCAACTCATGTTTTCTGTGCTTGCATTTGAAGCCCGGCACTAAAACGACTGAGGCACTAGAGATGAAGAGTGCACTCAAATCACCAACCAGCATTCCAATCAGAAAGGGAGCCAATTCTTCCAAGAGTGCTCTGCTTGTCTGCCAAAAGTCCTACATCAAAATGAGACGACTCCAGGACCGCCGAAGATCTCTGATGAGCCAGGATGCGAGTGAGAAAATAGTAAACAATGCTGGAGGAAAATGTTCCAGGTCCTTGGCTCTGTAAGTGGTTGTCAAGGCAACATCCGATGAAGTTCAAGGGCAACCACAAACATTACTGACATGGCCTGTATCAGTAATGTTTGTGGTACACGACCTTTTCTACAGTAACAAGCATATCTCTATGCTGAGTTCAGGTTCCTTTAATTAAAATACAAAGCCAGAGAATTCTGATAACGTGTCAGGATGCAGGATAATTTCATGCCAATTATATGAAGACAACCAGGGCAATAAAAGGCAATAATCTCTGGAATAAACAGGCATGGCCATTTGGTTTTGATCATACCAAATCAGAAAAAGAGGTAATCAACCTGGATTTAAATATTTCAGTGGGATCAGTTTATTCTGTAGATAAGGAGTAATAAATATACTGATTGTTGCTACTTCACAGTCGGTTACACAGCAACTTGTCAGAGTAATCACCAACATAGATGCCAAAATAATAATCATTTAATTAATTAAACAATAATAATAAACTTCAAATGGTTGAACTGAAGTTTTTCTTTTGAATTCTAACAGCCATATTTTATACAGCCTAAAGATTCTTAGCTTAGCTAGCAATATTTTACAAACATTTCTAAACCCGAGCAAAGTGGAGTTAATCAATATCCTTCAATTCATTCCATCACATGGGGAATGAAGAAGGGACTGATATAGACTATGTGAACAAGCTATCAAGTGATAGAGGGAAAAGAATTACAATACTTTGACTTATTTATTTATTTATTCATTTATTTTAATTTATGGACACTTTCTTAGCTTGCTGACAGCATTATCAGTTGGGATTTTTATTTATTTATTTATTTNATTTATGGACACTTTCTTAGCTTGCTGACAGCATTATCAGTTGGGATTTTTATTTATTTATTTATTTATTTATTTTTAAATACTGAGACTGAGTTTTGGGATATTTCAGTAAGTCAGACAAGAAGAAAAGAACCGAAATGCAGAATATAAATGATTATGGAAGACTGAAATAGAAGAAACCATAAGTTCTACTTCACAAGTACGATGGTGCAATAATTAACATTCATTTTTGACCAAATCACAGCAGAGTCTGTGAAAGAGGTTGTCATGTTCCTTTAGTTTCATCCTCACTTGAGAGGCTTTAACACTGACATGAACGTGGACATAATTCATATCAGGCTTAAATTGCAAATATATTTTATTCCCACAGATCGCACACTTTATAGATTTAACAGATGCACACAAGCATATACGTATATGCAGGTACAGGTCACGCAGACCGAAAATAGCATGGCTAATCTTTTAATTTCACAAGCTTTTAACGCCTTCTGCTGCAGCCTGAAAAAGATCAATATGTTGAAAGAAAGTGCTGAAAATAATTTGTGCAGATGTCCTCGACATCGCCATCATCGGCTGTGACAAGCTGAATTTAATTGGCTGGTAGAAGCCACCATATTCTCAGCAAAAGTGCCTCCATGCAGTCCAACTCATATTGTCAAACGTCTCAAACATTACAAAAGAAGCAAGATGAAGAGAGACAGATCTCTCTCTCTCTCTCTCTCTCTCTCTCTCTCTCTCATTTTCTTGTGCATTTTCCCTTTGAGGGAGTGCATATGTCCTGGCATACCGCTTATATGCAGCTGTCACAATATAATCTAACTATGAAGGCAGAAATCTCTGTCTGTGGCACCAGTATCTCTAGAACCTGGCACTGTATGAAGTTGATATTTGGCAAGTTTATTGCTCAGGACCCAAAGATGTGCAGTGTCATGTGTGAAGTTGTTTGGATGAGCAGCTTTCAAATTTAGCTGTGCCGGTAAAAAGTAGTCCATGTGGCAGAATACGCTCTGGGCACAGTCTCAACCCGACCCCATATAGCAAACAAAGCTAGCTCACGAGGATGTGCGGAACAAAATTATGGCAGGCTGTGGTACATAACGTAAAGACCGGCCCATTCCGAACAGGCACGTTTCGAAGGAGTACTAAACTAGCAATAATAATAATAATAATAATAATAATAATAATAATAATAATAATAATTCATCCATTTTCTTCTAGGACTGGGTCGTGCTGGCAGCAGGCCAAGCAAGGTAGCCCAGATGTCCCTCTCCCCAGCTACATTCCCAGTTCCTCTTGAGGAATTCCTCTGCGTTCCCTGGTCAAATGGGGGAAAAAAAAAAATCCCTCCATCATATTCTGGGTCTGCTCCATGGTCTCCTTCCAGTTGGNAATGGGGGAAAAAAAAAAATCCCTCCATCATATTCTGGGTCTGCTCCATGGTCTCCTTCCAGTTGGACATGTCCAGAAAACTTTCAAAGGATGGCGTCCAGGAAGCATCCTAATCAGATGTCTGAACCACCTCAACTGGCTCCTTGCAATGCAAAGGAGCAGCAGTTCTGCTTTGAGCTTCTCCCGGATGCCTGAGCTCCTCACCCAATCCTAAAGGCAAACCCTGCCACCCTTCAAAGAAAACTCATTTTGGTCGCTTCTATTCAGTTCAATTCAGTTCAATTCAACTTTATTTGTCCCCAAAGGGCACAAATAAAGGTGATCTCAGTCTTTCAGTCAAAGCTAATGTCAATATCTTTAACAATTTCATTATGATTGTTATAACTATCACCATCATTTTCATCATCATCACACACTATTACTATATCATTGACAATTATTACCAGAAATATTTAGATATCCTGCATCAACAGCATGAGGAAAAATGTGTGCACAGTTTAATAAGATTGGATCAGTTGAAATTAACTCTAGATTGAATTGGTGTGTTGTAATTAACGCAGATAGGTAATATACTGTTGGTTGATATATATATATATATATATACTGTTGGTTGATATATATATATATATATA
>VXCM01003603.1:47069-73826 GCA_014773175.1 Lucifuga dentata
ATATATATATATATATATATATATATATATATATATATATATATATATATATATATATATATATATATATATATATATATGTATATATATATATGTATATATATGTATGTATGTATGTATTTGTATGTATTTGGAAACAGATAAACAGCCTCTGTTGTTGTCTTGAGAAGTCCAGAGAAAACTATATTGTTGTATTCAGTTTTAGATTTTATGAAGATATGCAGCTGCTATGATGTGTGACAGGCAGATTTGGTGATGTTTCTCATAAATGTCTCAAAGGATAGAGAAGTACAGAAGAATATTCCAAAGGACCATACCAGTGGTTTTACATGTTTCAGCCCATTAAAGGACCATGCCATCCATTTTGCATGTTTGAGCCTAATATATTCAATTTTCATACACATAAGGCAACTGACAATCATTTCCCAAAGGATTAAACTGTATTTCATCTTTCCTGATACTTTGCAAAATCTCTTAATCTTTCAAAATCAAATATTCAAACAATAGCCCACCTTAAAAATCAGTGTTTCACCTCCTAATAGTTACGCAGCCTTATGAAGTCACAGTCATTAAAATTTTTTGATAAATGCAGGACTTCTTTTGGGACTATATTCCCCGGTGGAGATATACATTCACTCCGCATTTTTCATTGCACTTAAACTCTAAAATTACATAACTTCTAAAAAAAACCTGACTACACGTGTTGTTGGCGATGATGGATTACCTATCCCAAGAACATTTCAAGTATNAAAACCTGACTACACGTGTTGTTGGCGATGATGGATTACCTATCCCAAGAACATTTCAAGTATCAACAAGCTGATTTAATAGCGTACCAGTACATAACTAAAATCAACTTGTAGAGAGTTGAAACATGTTTGAGATAAGTTATCATCACAGTGAAAACAAAGTTTATTAATTTTTATCACCTGAGGATTTGATTTTGAAGTTTAGGGGATTTGCAAACTAACAGCAAAACTAAAATAAGGTTTTATGTTTCTGATATATATATATATATATATATATATATATATATTATGTAATGTGTATGTGAATACTACTGTATTTATTGGGCTAAAATGTGCAAAATCACTGGTATTGTCCTTTAAGTGTGTGACACTATCAGAATGTGCAGCTATCAATATTTACAAGCATCATTACAGTTTTATTACTCCAAAACAAAATCCAGGATGTGTGGAGAACAAAAGGGAATGAAGTCTACATCTGAGAAACATAAACCTTATTTAAGCATAGTAATATCTGATACAGAATTATTGTATGATTACATCAATCATATCTGAATTATATTAGACAAATAGGAGTGAAACCAGGCAACCATGAGTCCCATTCTCCCTATGACCTAAGAACAAAACATAACGTATGTTTTGATGAAAATGATCAGTCACCCAGGCAGGTAGCTATATTGTATGAAAACTCAGTCAGGTCAACTGAATTCAAGTTTTTAATACTGAAATATTTCATCATTCATCCAAAGCTTCATCAGACAGAAATGAATATACAGAAGGATGTTAAACCTCTAGTAACACAACAAACCTTCAGTTCCAACTAAATAGATATATTAATCAATTATTATTATTATTATTATTATTATTATTATTATTATTATTATTATTATTATTTTATTTATTTATTTATTTATGTTGTTATTGAAATTTTTCAAAAAATTCAAATTTAAATAACACATGTTAGAACAGGGTCCACAGTAATTAACAAATTACTTGCTAAGCTTAGTGCAGTTTTTAGTAAAAATAATGATTTAAATGAGTAGTGAAACTGATCAAAAAAGATTATTAGCGGGCAGATGGGCTGAGAGCTGACTAGTAACACGTTTTTCAAGCAATTAGCACATGAAGAGAAGAAGTTAGGCTGTATTTGCTTAGAATTTATGAATCAAGACTTACATTTGTGAAAATAAGTGTAACTAAAGCAGTTTTGCAAACTGTGGAAAAGATGCCAGAATTGAGAGACTTGATGATATTGAGAAGATGGACCGGCTGTTAAACTGAACAATTCTTTTGAAACTTTTGCCGGAATTCAAGCTAAGATACATGCAGCAGGTTTGGGGCAAGAGACCGAGTGTGTTTGTGTCTCACAATTAACCTATTAAAGTGTGTAACTCTGTGCTGCTGGTTTAATCAGTATCAAAGTAGAGTGCAAGTTTGGGAGTGTTAATCTTTTTTACTGATTACATCAATCATATCTACAAATAATTTACTAAAATAATCAGAAATGAACAAATGCTCATACGCACAAAGGTTTGTGGACTTGAGCCAAATATACACAATCCATATACACATCACATTACTGACAACCATTTCCCAATAAAATACATTTTCCTACCCTCCAGACTGCCATTGGTTTCAGTTCATTTCAGTATGCTATTAAAATCAACTTGTAGAGGCTTGAAACACTCTTGAGATATGTAATCCGTCATAGTGAACATTGCGTTATCAGTTTTCTTTGTTTTTATTTTTGAATATTTAACACATTCAACACGGAGCATGGAAGATGATATATGTCTCCACCAGGAAATATAGTCCCAGGAGAAGACGGCTTTGACTGAGAAATTGAAATGACCATGCCTTCTACAATTGTGCATGTGTGTGGGAAGACAAAAATGCTGAATTTTAAGGTGGGTGTATCACCTGAACATTTCATTTTCAAAGATAAGTGAATTTGAAAAAAACAACATGAAAGCTAAAATTATGGGTTTACAGTTTGGAAATTGGTTTTCAGTAACTTAACACACACATGCATATGTAGATTGTATATATTGGGCTCAAACATGCACAGTCACTGTATTGTCCTTTAAGTTAGGCCAGACTTAAAGGACTATACCAGTCATTTTGCATGCTTGAGCCTAATTTATTCAATTTTCATAACTGTTACGTTACTGACAATCATTTCCCAAAGGATAAAACTGTATTTCAGCTTTCCTGGCATTTTGCAAAATCTCTTAATCGTTCAAAATCTAATATTCAAGTGAGACACCCACCTTAAAATTCCATGTTTCTCCTGCTAATAGTTACGTAGCCTTATGAAGTCATGGTTGTTAAAATTTTTCAATAAATGCAGGTCATCTTTTGGGACTATATTCCCCGGTGGAGATATACATTTACTCTGTGCTTTTTGTTGCACTTAAACGCTACAATTATATAACTTCAAAAAAAAAAAAAAAAAAANCAAGAATGTTTCAAGTATCAACAAGTTGATTTTAATAGCGTACCAGAATGAACTGAAACCAATGAATGAATGAAATCAATGGCAGTCTGGAAGGTAGGGGAAAAAAAAATTATAATAAGTCACCATTCCAGTAATATGCCTTAGCAAATGATTGTCAGTAACATTACATGTATGAAAATTAAATATATTAGCTCAAACATGAAAAATGGCCGGTATGGTCCTTTAATTTGCAGCAAAGTAAATTGACATTGAATCCATCTGTGAAACTAGAGATAGTATGAGATCGTTTGAGAGAGTGAGAGAGAGACAGAGATGCTCTGGTTGTCATGTCAACATCCCTCATATCAGGAAGATAGTGATTATTTTTATAAGCAGATGGAGATTTGCACTGAAACCAAATGACACATTCGTCAGACAGCAGCAGGGCAGATGAGGACACTGATAGCACAGGAAAGAGAGTCCATTGAACTGAACAAGAACTTTTGGTGGGTTCACACACACAGCCTGACTAATGTCAAATGCTTTAATCAGACATAAAGGTTCTGATGACTCCCAATTAAAGGGAATATTTCATTTGCCAGACATGGCCATGTGGTCAGCATGAGTCATAAGCTCTGAGGTGAAATGAGAAAAATTAATTCCTGAAGTGGAAGTATGCTGCAGGCTGACGACACAGAACAACAACATAAAATGATACAGACTTTCTGCCGAGACAGTGTCAGAAGAATAACAGCTCAAAAGGTGATAATTGATATGAATATGAACATTTACTCCTTGAATTAAAATGTGTTCTCATTATGCCCGCAATGTGATTTAACTCTAGCAACTTTTTTTTTTTTTTTTTTTTTTTTTTTTGCCTGTTTCTGGTTACAGGTACCCATTTACAGCAAGTTGCAACTCCTGATTCAAAATAACTTTATTACCAAGAGTGAGCAGGAATATGAGGTAGGGTCACATTTTTAACTTGTGGGTGAATTTTATCTCACAAATGTGACCCAGTCGATTGATTGCCTAAGTGTCCTGTGCCTGAAATCCAATCATCGCTTTCATCAGGTGTTTTTCCCTTCTCTGGATAACATCCAGATTGCATTTTCATGCAAAATGTAAATGTGGACTTAAAAGCATTATTTGAATCTGGCTGCAAAACAAGGACGAATATTCAAGTGCTGCTGAATAAGGTTCCACTTAAGGCTCCTACAGAATAAGATTACAGCATTCTTAAGTTCACTGCAAGCCCCATTGTGTGACATGAGTCCAATAAGACTGTATGTTGATAATGCCTGATGAGTCATAGGCTAAGAGACTACACCATGTTTCATTTACATTTTTCATCTTTCAGCTGGGACAGCCCAAAATCACACAATCTGTAGGAGCCTTAATACAATAGATGTAAATATAGTGCGTGCAAAGTGTCTCACTGATGACTCAGTGTATTAGGAATTAGCAAACACTTGAGCTCAGGCTGAGAAATCAAACAGACTAAGTGTGATCATCTCACTGACACAACCTTCAGAATAAATGCAAGTTCATTAATGGAGCCACCAGGAGAATAATTGTGACTTATCTTCCCTAAACAATATCAGAATTGAGATCCTCCTAACTCTTGGGCCCTGAATGCCTTCTGATTGTAATCCATTTTCTATGCATTTACACCTCTCATTAAAGTGCAATCTGCATCCAGATACTTTATCCAGATAAAAGAAAAGCAGTTAATGCATAGAAATTAATGGGTAGAAATGGATTACAATCAGAAGTCTATCTTGGGTCTGGCATCTTGTATCTCTGTCAAAACAGTCGAGGTGTAAATGAAATCTGTACATCTGGGACACATTCGTGCAATAAAATCTTTGTCAGTGAAGATGTTTTGAGTCGTTGTCCATAAATGTGTACCTGCATCCAGAATACAGACAGCAAAAGCTCACACACAGTTATTAGTTATTCTAAAAAAAAAAAAAAAAAAAAAAAGAAAAGAAAGAAATGGATCAAGCTTGTCAAGCAGGACCAGCCGGTTAGCAAGGAGGAAAGATCCAACCACAATTCAGGTAGAATCAAATTAATAGACATTGGATGTTTTTATCCAGATAATGTATCTAGATAGAGAAATTGTATTCTGGTTTTCTTTACTGGAAATTAAAGGAACATACCTGCAATTTTGCATGTTTGAGCCCAATATATACAACCCGCATATATGTTATGACAATTTCCAAAACATAAAACTGTATTTTAGTTTTCCTTTTACTGTTTCTGATCTTTTAATTTTTCAAAATCAAATGTTCAGGTGTTACACTCACCTTAAAATTTAATGTTTTGCCTGCTAACATTTATGCACAATTGTAGAAGAGGCAGTCATTTTAATTTCTCGGTAAAAGCTGTCTTCTCCTGGGACTATATTTCCTGGTGGAGAAATATATCGTCTTCCATGAAGCTCCATGTTGGATCAATAAAAGTTCAGTTGCTTCAGAAAAAAAATAAATAAATAATAATAGATGTCTTGTTCACTGTGACAGATTATGTATCTCAAGCATGTTTCAGATCTCTACAATAATTAATATTGTACTGGAATGAACTGAAACCAATGGCAATCTGGAAGGCAGGAAAAAAGAATTCAGAAATTCATCAAATATGCACTCTGTGAATCTGCTAATCTGCTTTTTGATACCTGTTTCTTGACCTATATTCTTTATTTTGAAATTAGAAAAGAATTAACACGCTGTACTTTCTTTGACGAATTCTTACTGCGCGAGACAAATCGTATATTCATACACTCTACATTTATGAGTGTATTTACAAATTGTCATTTCACACATTCTGTACTTTTCACTCCTCTTTTCCCATGAGAAGATGTACCTTACAGTCCCCTAAAGATGATGGAATTTACATCATGCGGACTCTCGCATCCTCTCATATGCAGAAGGTATAAATTGGCATTCAGTCTTGACTAGCTATATCCCTCCTTTCTTGCTCCCTCTCTATAAAGCCACTGTGTTACTTCTATACTTTTGAGAGTCTCTTGCATTGCATACTCTAAGGACCATTTCCCAGTGCATCATAAAATCTTCCATACACTTCAGCCTAAATAACTCCTCTGAGAACTCTTCTTTGAGACAGTGACTACAAGCTTATTCAACAACCTCTAAAGTAGTATATTTTGGGAAATGGTTGTCAGTAATGTAACGTGTATATGGATTGTATATATTGGGCTCAAATGTGCCTGCTGGTGTGATCCTTTAAGGAATTTAAATGCTTTGACCTGGTGTCCCCGGTGTATGTCAGTCCATCAGCTGACCTCTCGCCTCCCACAACCATTACAGCCTTTGAACTCACCCTTCATTTTGAGTGACATGCAATTAAAAGTGTTAGTGATGGATCAGAATGGACCAATGGCAGGCGAGGAGCCGAGGTGGGAGCAGGTCTGAACGCAACGCCTCTGAGACATACATCATCCTGACAACACGATCTGCTGACATGGAGCATCACCGGCCAAATATTGCAAAACCGGCTGGAACATGAACATGACTCCTGAGATGCATCAACGGTGCAATTAGTCAGATTAAGGATATTCTTGGAGATTTATTTAAGGCCCTTATAAGGCTGACTAGGATAATATATTAATTAAAATCATGATTAAACTAGCTTAGCTTAAAAGAAAAGAAAAGAAAAGAAAAGAAAAGTGGAATGAAGACTCCACATCAGGTTTTAATTTAATTCATTGCAATGAAATATCAATAATTTACAATGATGTATTAGGGCCATATAAGACAGAAAAAAGGAAAAAAAAAAATGAGGGGGACATTATTTCAAGTTTTCAAACTCGCAAATTTGCCAGTTTTAAAAGTCTGTATGCTTATAATAATTGACTTATTAAATTATGCCTTTCCATCGAATTTAGCAACAAAGAAATATTTGTGCTTTTAGTGCAAAATCATCAAATTATCTTAAGCATACAGATCACTGAATTATCATAAGCATACAGACTTTTAAAACTGGCGAGTTTTAAAAACTTTGCGAAACTTTGTGAATTTGTGAGTTTTAAAACTAAAATAATGCCCCTCATTTTTTTTCATCTTGTATGGCCCTAATACGCCATCATAATAATTTCCAAAGCATTTAGCCAGTTTATCATTATTTTATGATATTACATTTAACATATTTAACACACATACTACATTTTCATTCTTTAATAGCAGGAGTCATTATTTAAGCAGAGATGAAAATCAGAGGAAAAGATCAATACTATAAATATCCAGCAGGAAATTGTCCACACTTAATAGTTTAAATGCTGTTTTTTTGTTTGTTTTTAGTTATTTGAATAAATGGGGCATTTGTTTTCTCTTCCTGTTGTACAAGTAGAAGCTGTACTTGTTGCTAGAAGCTTTGGTGAAAAGTGCATTCAGGTGGAAATCAGTGCACAGTTCCTGAAAGTTCCTTATTAAAAAAAAAAAAAAAAAAAAGTATGTATTTATAATTTAATTAGAATTAGAATTTATAATTTCATTAGAAACAATTTACCATAATTATTGAGTTACATACTGAGAATTAGTTGCCATTATTTCTCTGTAGTTTATATTTTCTCCATCTCTGTTAGAAACAACTCTTATTGTATGACCACAGATATGAATCAGTGCATCTCTGCAGGATCAACACAATATAACCAAATTATTGAACATTATATCTAGAATGTTGCACGGCTGTACAGGTGTCTTAAAAACTAATAACTCAGTGAATACTTATTGTATCCTCTTCAGTTTTCCATTTGCAATCACCTTTAAAAAAATGCAAATATATTAATGCAAATACTTTTAATATAATTTCCTAACTTTAAATAGAAGGATATAACAAGAAAAAGCTCAACAACAGTTTATTTAAGGTTGTTAGATTGATTGTTATTGTGATACCACGGGACGACTGGCTCCATGCTTTGGTGCAAATCTTTTGGCACAGGACGGAGTTCTGAGCAGCATTTGGCATTTTTTTATTTAATTTATTTTTTTTAAATGATTGGAAAGCAGTTTTGGAAAGAAGAATAAGAAACAATACGAGAGGAACTGGCATCAGAGCTGGTTGCCGGATCTGAGTCTTCATTTCAAAACAGTCTCAGAAGCACTTTGGCGGTAATAATTACCACTAAAATCCAATTTCTGTCACATCAGACAATTATGTAACACATTGTAACACATTTTTTCATGTGTTGGTGTACCACCTCAGATTTTACTTTGAGCATGTTATGAATTGTGTGGGTATTATGTGTTAATCAGCACAGAATACTCTATTGTAATAATTCTAGGATTATTTGAACTGCATCTGTATTTTATATTTGTTCATTTGGAAGATTGGAAGATTATCCATAGCATCCTAGGCATATGTAGGTCATACACCTACATATGCCTACCTACATATATATATATGTAGGTAGGCATATATATACATACATATATATGGTGGAACATGAAATCTCCACAGCTGGATTTGAACCCAGGAGCTTGTTTCTCTGAGGAAACAATGCTTACTACCCAAGCTGCAAAAAAAAAAAAAAAAAAAANAAAAAAAAAAAAAAAAAAACAACAACTGGCAGTAGTGGGATTTGAACCATCACTTCTACAGAGACTGGAGCCTTAATCCAGCACCTTAGACTACTCAGCCACCTACCTGATGGCAGACTTTGAAGCTAAAAGGACAAAAGAAGAGGATAAATAATCTCAAAATCTGAAAAGCCTGCATCCATCCATCCATCCATCCATCATCCATACCTGTTTATCTTATTCAGGGTCACAGGGTGGGTGGAGTCTTAAAGAAGCTACATGTTGTTTTTTAAATTAATTCATAAAACATACGAGTGACTTGGAAAGGAAAGGAAAGGAAAGGAAAGGAAAGGAGGAGAGGAGAGGAGAGGAGAGGAGAGGAGACNCTTGGAAAGGAAAGGAAAGGAAAGGAAAGGAAAGGAGGAGAGGAGAGGAGAGGAGAGGAGAGGAGACAGACTGAATGACCAGGAAAAACGGCCTGATGGATGTTCTATTACGTTTCTGACATCCAGATGAAAAACAAGGACAGTCTCCACAGAGAACAATGTGGTAATTTTGTCATTTTTATATTAAATTATACTCAAATTTAATTTCAAGGGCCAGTTCTCTGATTTGAAGTCTTTATTCTATTTTTTTTTTTGTTTTTAACAGCTTTTCTCTTTATTCGTGAAGTAGTGACTCTCTTATCTGTCAAAACTGGGTGAGTTTGGTTCAAAAGAATAACTTTAAGTGAGAGGACTAGGTTAGCCAAATGTGGAATAATAATGATGCATACATTAATAAAGGGAGTGTAATTATGAAACCGTCTCTCACAGGATGAATTCTTGTCTGATATACATTGTATGGTGTTGGGAAATCCGTATTCGTGGCTTTGCAGTAGCATCATGAATCTTCATGCCTCCTTGATTAGCAAGTGTTACTTTAAAGGACCATACCTTCAATTTCACATGTTTAAGCCCAATAAATACTACCCACATACATGTTACGTTACTGACAAGTTCCAAAAAAAATAAAACCGTATTTTAGTTTTCCTGGGTTTTTTTTCTTCTTTTTTTAATAACCTAATCTTTCAAAATCAAATGTTCAGGTGGTACACCCACCTTAAAATTCAGTGTTTCTCCTGCTAACATTTATGCATGATTGCAGAAGGCACGATCATTTTATTTTCTCGGTAGAAGCCCTCTTCTCCTGGGACTATATTTCCTAGCGGACAAAAGCGACATCTTCCTTGCAGCTCCATGTTGGATCAGTTAAAAGAGACATATTGTTTTCTGTGACAGATTATGTATCTGAAGCCTGTTCATGTCTCTACAAGTTGATTTTAATAGCATACTAGAATGAACTGAAACCAATGGCTGTCTGAAAGGTAGGAAAAAAAAAATTGTGAAATTTACCGCTACAGTAGTATATTTTGGGAAATGATGGTCCTTTAAACTGCTCACACAGCTCCTGGTTATATATGCATTTATAACAGCAAATCTTCAAGGCAAAATATTCAGTGGATTTCTCTCTTTGTGTGTGTGCGTGTGTGGGGGTGGGGGGNGCAGTAACTGTCTCAAACACAACACTTATACACAACGCCTGCAGCCTCTTCATCAATCCTGGCTGCTCGGAAACACAACAGGGTGAGTTGTGTCAGGCCCATGTCATTTCACATGATTATAGGTATCATGAGTTTTCATGTAATGCCTGACATTTTATTCTTTTTTTTTTCTTTTTATCACAATGTAATTTGTTCCGACAACAAATTATAGTACTACTGATAACATCACCATTACAGAAACACCAATAATAACAGCTATTGTTTTTATTTCATAATTTTGCCTGGAGAGGCACCTCAGCCAATGACCCCCACCCTGTACATCCATGCTTCACACTTACAGGACCATAACACTGCATGTTTGAGCCTAATATATTCAATTTTCATACAGGCTACTGACAGTCATTTTCTAAATAAGGATGAAACCGTATTTCAGCTTTCCTGATATTTTGCAAAACCTCTTAAACTTTCAAAATCAAATATTCAAGTGATACACCCACCTTAAAAACCATTCTTTCGCCTGTTAATAGTTCTGAAAAGTTATGAAGTCACAGTTTTAAAATTTGCCTTCTTTTTTGGTCTTTTTTTGGGGGGACTATATTCCCCGTTAGAGACATCTCTGTGCTTTTTATTGTACTTAAATGCTAAAATTATGAAATTTATAAAAAAAAAAAAAAAAAAAAAANTTTTTTTTTTTTTTTTTTTAACTCACTGTTCCAGTAGTATGCTGAGGAAATGATTGTCAGTAACCTTACAAGTGTGAAAATTGAGTATATTAGGCTCAAACATGTAAAATGGATGGTATGGTCCCTTAAGAGACCATTTTTGTGTCCCTGATCTATTAAAAAAAAAAAAAAAAAAANAAAAAAAAAAAAAAAAAAGTTCTACAAATACTAAAGAATGACTATAGACAACACTTACACAAGTAGTGTAACTGCTTGTTAAACCATGTATAACATTAATAGGGCAACACATTAAAGCTTATAGATTTTCAATTTCAAATATGTCACATTACCATAATTGAAAGTGCAGCACTGAATTTTTCATTTTCATGTCACAAAACCGAAAATCCTATGAAGTGGATTTTTTTTAGATCAATATTAATTCAACTGGAAGTTTCTGTCGCAGTAACATAACAGATCACCCACATTATTTACATGCAAACAGATTTTCATGATCTTCATTGACATTGAGAAAATGACTTTAGCTTACTGTGATATGGATGTTTCCCAAGCTTGGTCCTGTTTGTATACTGTC
The DNA here is from genome assembly GCA_014773175.1 of Lucifuga dentata. Lineage (NCBI taxonomy): Eukaryota > Metazoa > Chordata > Actinopteri > Ophidiiformes > Bythitidae > Lucifuga > Lucifuga dentata. Next base: position 58,590 of record VXCM01003603.1, read on the forward strand.
ATATAATATCACATTTTATTAGAAACAACAATGTGAAACACAGAGGAAAATCAGATTGTGTTTAACATTGTGCCGCAGTGATAAATATCCTGCAGTCAGCAGCTCTTTGCATCACATTAAGTCTTTGGTAAAGATTAGCATTATGTGTACATGAAAGTAAAGCCAAGTCATTTGTCTTAGAATTGAGGCTTTCGCTTAGAATTAATAGATCTCCATATGTGGAAGAAAAGAACAGAAGCTGACTGTGTCTGGACATCATTTGTTATAATTACTGTGTGTAATAAAACAGGAGAGAACATATTTTGATGTGTGGGCTAATTTGCACCATTCATCAGCTGCTACTGGAGTCAAACCACATGGCAGCTCTACTAACATCGACCAAAGCCAGCTTTTAAATTCAGCATGATAGCTCTGAGGCATTTTACAACTTTATTTTGAAAACTGCAGGTTTGCTTATGCTGTGTTCCAGTCACAGTGGGATGTCGGAATTTCCCAGTTGAAAGTTCCGACTTCCTACCTCCAAGTGTTCCAGTCTCCAAACGTACAAGAAACATGGCTGAACGCCGATAAATACTATAAGACTGAGTCTGTCAGTAAATTTCAGTGGTATGATGAAACACACACAAACATACACATACACACCACCCTCACCCCCTGTATCTTCTCTCATAAACTGCTGAGTAATATTGTGATACCCAATGACAGGAAGCTGGAACGTTCGCCGAAGGACAGATCGGTTTTAAACATGAACACAACTCTACAGTAATTCAGTGGATGCTGAGACTGAGCATAACCTTTAACCTCATGCTTAAAAATCATATTGCATCACACTCCTCCAATTCAAATGGCTTAGACTGGTTTCACATGCTAAGCTTTGAGCGTTGCTGCTGAGCTTGGCATCCAGTGCCCTGCTTGTTCATGAATCAGCACTAACCAAGCGCTGACAGGAAGCTCGTTGCTAATAGCATTTTGACTATTACCATAGGTGATCTTTGCACATTTGTGGTCCAAATTGGGTTTCCAGGTCAAATCTGGTAGCAACACAGACACGGACAAAGAAGGCTCTGGCTCTTCTTCTCATTCGGAGAAGAAAAAACAAAAAGTGAAGGTTGAATCACCATTCTAAACTGCTCTACACAGGTTATGAGCTTCTCCTCCATCGCTGTGGAGCTTCTGCTTATGTGATGCACAGCTGTTCTCTGATTGGTTGCAAGTTGGAAAGGTCAGTGTCAGAAAGGTTAAAGTTGAATTTGGTTGAACTTTGAGCACTACATCAAAAGGAAGAATCCGAGCACCGTGAGGCATGACACAACTTTGGGAGTCAATGTTCAGCTCTCAAAACATAATAATGTAACGCCCAGGTCAGCGCAATGCTTATCATGTGACGAGTGTCTAACGTAAAACAAGCTTTACTGCAATTTGTACTGAAGCATTCGTGATATTCAATCCTCTCCAGTAGATTTAGATTTCCTCGTAGATTTCCTAGTTGAGTCAGGTCCAGTGCAAATCATGTTCTCGCCACACAGGAACCACTCCATAATTTGAATGGAATCAGACCGAGACCACCTCATCTCGGTGGCCTTGGTCCAATTCTTTTGCTGCGTACTCAAGTTGGATTGCTGTGTTTGCATATGCCCAAACAAACTGAATTTAAGGGGGAAACACTCCACAGTCCGCAACAAATGCTCAAAACAAATGCCCTTAAAGGACCATACTGGCCATTTTGCATGTTTGAGCCTAATATATTCAGTTTTCATACATGTTACGTTACTGACAATCATTTCCCAAAGGATAAAATCATATTTCAGCTTTCCTGATATTTTGTAAAATCTCTTAATCCTTCAGAGTCAAATGTTCAAGCAATACACCCACCTTAAAAATCCATGTTTCTCTTGCTAATAGTTATGCAGCCTTATGAAGTTGTTAAAATTTTTCGATAAACACAGGTCTTCTTTTGGGACTATATTCTCCAGTGGAGGCATACATTCACTCTNAAATTTTTCGATAAACACAGGTCTTCTTTTGGGACTATATTCTCCAGTGGAGGCATACATTCACTCTGTGCTTTCTATTGCACTTAAATGCTAAAATTACATAACTTTGGAAAAAAACCTGAATATATGTCTTGTTTGTGATGATGGCTTTGGTATTTCAAGAATGTTTCAAGTATCAACAAGTTGATTTTAATAGTATAGCAGAATGAACTGAAACCAATGGCGAAGGTAGGAATTTTTTTTTTTTAATTCACAGTTCCAGTAGTATGCTTTGGGAAATGATTATCAATAATGTTACCTGTGTGTGAAAATTAAATATATTAGGCTCAAACATGCAAAATGGCTGGTATGGTCCTTTAATATTTGATCATATTGTCATATTATCAGAAAGTTTTTGCTCATAATACCTTTTTTTTCAGCACATCCCAATCTTAGCAACCCCCCACAACACTCTACACATTCCTACTTCGCTATATAATTTTTTTTTTTCTTTTTTTTCAAGTNACCCCCCACAACACTCTACACATTCCTACTTCGCTATATAATTTTTTTTTTTCTTTTTTTTCAAGTCATCCAGTTCTCTGACCCAAATTGTAGTAATAAATCCTCCCACAAAGCTGGTTGAGTGCATTTATTTCATTCAGGCTGCATGATGGAGCATTTCCCCAGGTGAAATGCTTGGAGAGACGCCAGCGTATTATCTCACATGCCTTCCTGTGGCAGGCTGAGAGCCCAGCAACCCATCACACACACGGTGCATTGACCATGACACTGACCGAGCTCTGCAGACACCATGAGTGATCACACCAGAGATAAGCTAACCAATGCAGTCAACATGATTTGATCAATCAAAATCAACTTGTAGAGACCTGAAACATGTTTGAGATACTGTAAATAAGTAAATAATTATATATATATATATATATATATATATATATATATATTTTGTCAATGTAATTTTATTATATTACCAACACAAAGCTGCATGGAAGACAATGTAAGTATGTCTTTGCCAGAGAATTTAGTCCCAGGAGAAGAGAGCTTTTACTCAAAAATTAAAATGTGTGTGTTGGAAATTGTCAGTAAAGTAACAAGTAGATGGCTGGATTTACATATTTAGTATAGATAATCCATCACAACAAATCAAACATTATTTGTATTTTTTGTCAAAGTTACTTAATTACAGAATTCAATTTATCCCTCTGCCAGGTATGGCTCCATTAATATTTATATTAGCTGGCTTAACTGAGAAAATGCTGGCAACATAAGGGGAACTTAAATTATACAAACAAACAGCAAATAGATGCTTTTCCCTTCATGTTGATCAACGTCAGGCGAAATCAGCAGGGCTGAAGACACAGCCTGCAGGTGTATGCAAGTATTTGATCTTAAAACTCCAGGGGAGGAAGTGCATTGGGTGGGTGTCTTAAAATAAAGCTCTCTCAGTGTCTTTGGTTTTGCAAACATCTAACTGAGCTGCTGAAAAATCAGCTCTTTTTTTTAGTGCAACTACATTCTAAAACCAGTCTCTCTCTCTCTCACACACACACAGACACACACACACACACACACACACACACACACACACACACACACACACACAGAGGATAACAGGAGACTCATTGTGTTCCTTGGAATCCATTAGCAGCAGCAGCTAACCTTGGAGCTCACAGCAAAGGAAAGCTTATGATGCTTCGTATCGTAGTTTTTTCAAATATATACAGCAAAAATCCTCTTAATTTTTTCAAATGTCAAGATGAAACATTGACATAACTGTAATCAAAATCTTATTTTTGAATAATTCTAGTGCTGACATTTCTTTCCACTCTCATTAGAGGTCCTTCTTGGTGTAATACTTCCATACTACTATAAAAGATACACGAGGTACTAATATTGATGCAGGAAACAGGAAATGATACCACATGCACAATCAAGCCACAGCTTCAGAAGACTATCATCAGCTTCAAATGTATTAATTTAAACGTATTGTTATGTATTTCCAATTCAGTACATTATTCTTAAAGCCCGATATCAAAGCTGGAAATTGCATTTTTTTTTTTTTTTTTTTTTTTTTGCCAAATGAACACATCCAAATAAGTATGTTGCACCTTATATATAAGTAAGTTTGGTTTACAAGTCCACAGTTTTCAACTTCTGTTTCTTTCCCAAATTTTAAATCAATATATAAAGGAGTAGTAATGTTAATTAAGCAATTAATTAACAATTTAATTAAGTGTTAATGAAGCATTCATTTGCAAAAACATATTTTTATTTATTTGTTGTTGTTTGTTTTTTTTTTAATCTGACATTTTTTTTCCTTATGCATTTCAGGGAATATCAGTCAACCCAAGGCTGGGTTATTAAAAAAATAAATAACAAAAACACAAGTAACATGTAGTTTGATGTTTGTGTTTCCTGGAATGCATTGTAAAAAAAAAAAAAAAAAAAAAAAAACATCATGATTTTCAACGAAACAAAATTCTAAAAAGCCAATCAGAACTAAGAATTTGCCATGGCCATTATAGTATAAGTAAGTGATCATACCCTGCTGGTATATGAAAATAAGGCCATAGCTGTAACAGTAAAATGTATGAAATGTACATTTATTTGATAATTTAAGGTTAACAAAGGTACTGTCATCACCAGTTTACTAGTTCACAAATAATTTAGAATGACTCACTTTATGCTGATTGGTTTTGTGTGGAGTCCTGGGTGAAATGCACAAAACAATATGCAATAAAAATATACCATTATTTGATTATGAGGAAAAAGGTAATAAAATAATATAAATAGAAGTAGAATAACAGAAGAAGAAAAAAAAAAACGCATTACACAACTTCCTAATACCAGACATAGGTCATCAAGTTGCTGTTCTAAGTGGCTTATAAACAAACTTCCTGCCTCTGAAGTGAGCGTTTAGCAGATAAAGGAGAAAAGATGCTTGGTGGACGAGCAGGACAGTTGTTGATGAAATGTATAAGAAGTGGTGGCAAGGACAGCGCGTAATTGTCTGCTGCAAAATTCATTACTTTGATTTGTTTGCTTTAAGTAAATGTGAACAACAGGAGGACCACCACACAGAATTGGAACCATTTATCACTCCCTAATTGATCCTTTAATGTGAGGACTAATACTAAATAACAGCTAAACTCAGCTATTAATGTTTAGAATGTTGGTAAATGTTTGTTCACATCTGTAACGTTTCTTAGCACTCGAAAAAATCGGCTTATACTTTCAATGTTGATGCTGAGAAACATGCAGACCACAGATTTATGATTTTATAACTCAGCTCTGTCATTATTTATGAGGAAATAGTTAATATTCATATGGCCTTGGGCCACCGATGTGGCCCTGTTCTCATCCCTCATTACTGTATGTTAAATGTACTGTATGTTATTGTATGTGACAGAAAGGAGAGGCCACCAGACAGAATCACAGAGCAAAACACTAAAATATAAAATAGTCCAGTGCCTCACGATAGCCATGGGCGCAGTATCATTTTCTATAATTATGTTAACATCATATGTTTATTCATAAAGACAGACAGAGATGTGGCTTACAGTGTTTACAAAGAAGGAATTAGAGATCAGTTTGGAGTTGGAGTTCTTCTTCTTCTTCTTTTTCTTCTTCTTCTTCTTCTTCTTCTTCTTCTAAGTTATGTCCCAAATGCCCAAAAATGTCCCTCCCCTCCTGATCCATCTCTTCTCCGTGATCTGGAATCCAAAGTTCTCCAATTCTCTGCTTTCCCCAAACTGTAGGAAACCAGAGGAGATGTGATTTCTCTTCTAAATGCCTCCTCCAGCAGGAGGATCTGTGCATGGATCCCGAAAGGATCCTTGGATCCTCCTGCATAGCATCACCTCTGCTGCTACCCAGTCAATTAAAGGACCATACCATCCATTTTGCATGTTTGAGCCTAATATATTGAATTTTCATACATGTAAGGTTTAAAGCATACTACTAACTAAGCATACTACTAACTAAGGTTTAAAGCATACTACTAACGGTGAGTTAAAAAAAAAAAAAAAAAACCNNNTTCTTGGGATAGGTAATCCATCATCACCAACAAGACGTGTATTCAGGTTTTTTCAAAGTTTTGTAATTTTAGAGTTTAAGCCCAATAAAAAGTGTGGAGTGAATGTATGTCTCCACTGGGGAATATAGTCCCAAAAGAAGACCTGCATTTATTGAAAAATTTGAACAAGGGGACAAAATGGGGGAAAAAAGAAAAGAAAAAAAGGAAGAAAAAAAAATTAATGACCATGACTTCATACATTTGCATAACTATTAGCAGGAGAAACATGCATTTTTAAGGTGGGTGTATCACTTGAATATTTGATTTTGAAAGATTAAGAGATTTTGCAAAATATCAGGAAAGCTGAAATACTGTATGGTTTTATCCTTTGGGAAAAGGTTGTCAGTAATGTTACGTGTATGAAAATTGAATATATTAGGATCAAACATGTAAAAATGGTCCTTTAACGATGATCAGCAAAGCCAGACTCAATGCTGACACAGGTTTTTCACGAGCATGTCTGCCGATTTAATAAGTCCAAATTCAGCTTCTGCTTGTTTCAGACATGTTCAGCAAACCACAGTCCTGTCACACACCGATGCCACACACACACATGAAATGGGGACAGTTCTTTATTAAATATTATTTATACTTACTGTGAAATTAAAAAAAAAATCTAAACAATTACAAAGAAAAATAACATATTTATCCAACTGTTCAGACTTCATTTTGGCACATTAAGCCATGAAAGTCTTGTAGACTTTTTTTTTTTCTTTCAACAATGATTTGAGAGGATTGCGCAAAATCAGTGTTCAATAGAATTTTGATCATCTTTATAAGAAAGTCACTATTACACATTGTGGCAGATGTCATGTTCGAAAAAAAACAAACAAACTTCATAATTTATCAATGTCACATGATGATGATGATGAAGGAAACATTACCGCCTCATTAGTCATCCTTTTGTGTTGTCTTGCTGCTTTCCACTCATCTCCTATCATCTGCTTCTTCTTCTTCTTCTTCTTCTTCTTCTTCTGATGCCTCTTTTCCTTCTGCTCTTTCTTGTTTTGAAAGCTGCTGAAAAGGAAGCCGCTCTATTTTTAATTCCAGTTTCAAATGCTAATTCCGAACCAATCTGAGACAAGTTGTTTGAATCTAATGAGCCACTGTCCTAATGCAAATATGATCAGCTGATCAGTGTACCTGAAGCTGGATGTTCTCTCTCTGTGTGTGTGTGTGTGTGTTTCAGAACTTGAATCTCCTCTTGTTCTTCCTCTCCTCAGCTTTATGAGTCACATCTCCTCCTGTCTCTCTCTCCATGTCCTTTTCTTTCCTCTCTCAGATCTCCTTGTCAGCCAGCTCCATGCCTGCACATTTTCTCAGGAACTTCAGGTTTGTTCTTCCGCTGGCTCTCACTCTGCTTCAGAGTTCTTTCTCTCTCTCAGCAGGGCCACTTTCTGCGGATGGACACTTCCTGTTTTTTCGTGACCAGGCTGATGAGGAGGCCTTGCCCCCTTCACTGCATCCTCCAGTCAGCTAACCATCACTTGCCATTTTTAATCCATTTCTTTGAGCTCTGCTACTGTGGCCTCCTCTCTATGCTGTCCACCTCCTCTCCCACGCTGCTTTCAGGTCTATGAAATCTCTTTCACAGAAAGCTCTGATCTTGTCAGCGTCTGCTTTTCAGATGGCCCTCAGGTTGTCGTTTTCCTTTCTTCACTGAAAGGACAGTTTTGTGAAAAGAGGAGCTTTTCTTTCTGTCTGATTCTATAGGTTCTTGTTTTTTGTCCAGCTTGAAGGCAGTCTCCCATCTAAACTTTACTTCTGGAGGCCAGCTCCTTCTTCTTGGTTTGAGCCAAGCAGAGGGCGGCACTAATGCTGCGATCCAGTCAAAGTGGGAGGTCGGAATTTCCTAATTAACCCTCCTAATTAATTCCTAATTAAAAATTCTGACTTCTGACCTCCAAGCGTTCCAGCAAAAGATGCCAAATGTAAACAAAAACATGGCTGAATACCAATAAAACTGTAAAATAAATAAGGTTAATAATAAACATTAAGTAAAGTAAAGTTAGATTACAGGACTGTTTGGTTTGATTGTGTTATGACAGTGGGTATTAAACATTAGTGCAGAAAAGTTATTTTCTGAAATTATTCACTCTTACCAATCAGTGGCAAACAGTTATTATACACTATAGATAGATAGTTGGTGACATCTTCTGACCTTTTTGTTTAAGTGTTCCATGTTGAGTGACATCATCCTCGTTGAAGTCAGGGTAGATGGATTTGGTTCAGAGTTTCCAAGTCGGAACTCCAACTTCAAGTGCCGTTCCATCGCATTTCTTCAAGAAGGTCAGAATTTTTTGAATTCCAAGTTGTCTGGAATGCAACATGAGCTCCTGCATGCAGCTGTGAACCTGCTGACCGGGATTGTGCTGCTTCACAGGAGCACAGCAACATTATTTTGGACTGAATGGTTGAATGAATGCTCATTTGAGTACCTAGCGAGTAAGAGAGAGAGAGAAAGAGAAGAGGGAGAGCTTGCAGTCTCTCTCTCTGTCTCGCTCTCCCTCTGTCTGTATCTGTCTCCATCTGTTTTGATAATTAAGTTCACCGTACCTCTCTCAGAGAATGAAGAGATGCCTGCTTCAGGTAGACAAACAGGTTTCACTATTACCTGCAGCAGTGCACATACAACCATCATCACTACGTTTTCAGCATCAGGAAACAAGTGTGGTGTGAATAAAAAGGCGCTGTGAGTGTAGGAGCACATTCACTACTGTGTGTGAGTGTCTGTGTATGTATCTTTATGTGTAAGTGTGCATGCATGTGCAGTGTGCACCCTTGCATTCTCTAAAAAGGCAGAGAAAAGTGAAACAGATGCATGCATTGATCACAGAACTTTCTTAGTAAAATTTGGAGAAGTTTCACAATATTAGATCATCTGTATGGAAACTATGGAGGCTTCTGCCAGCCAATCAGATTCAGCTTGTCACAGCTGATGACGGTTATCTGCAGTACATCTACACAAAGTGTTTTAATGCCTTATTTTTCCACAGGTTCAGTATATTGTTGCAGCTCAACTTCTTAGCATTGCATCAGGAGAGGTTGCAAAGGTTGCAATTGGCCATTGTAAAGGCTAGGATAGAGATCTCCAGTTACTTCAATGCCCCCCTCCAATTTATTGCAATTAAACACTAAAATTACATAACTTTGGGGAAAAAACAAAACAAAACAAAACAAAACAAAAAAAAAAACCCTGAAAATATGTCTTGTTTGCAATGATGGATTTGGTATCCCAAGAACATTTCAAGTATCAACAAGTTGATTTTAATAGTGTACCAAAAACCAATAGCAGTCTGGAAGGTATAGGCAACATTTTTTTTTTTTTTTTTAANTTAACTCACCATTCCAGTAGTATACTTTGGGAAATGATTGTCAGTAACCTTACGTGTATGAAAATTATATATATTAGGCTCAAACATGCAAAATGGACGGTATGGTCCTTTAAAGTCATAGTGCCACCTGGCATATTTGTTTTATATACAGTATCGCACTTCAGCTGAGTGGTAGCGATGGCTCAGCAATGTAGAGTTTAATAAAATTGAATTTTATACAATATATTTTAACACAAAATGAGCTTTACCAAATGTCCAGCAAAGTACAGTATTTACAGTTAAAAATTATGTTTATATGCTTTATCTACCTAATTCTGCCAAAACAACTGGCTTTCAGTATAAATTACATAAGGCATTCAACTGTGATGACTTTGCTCCTCCATTTGCACCATTTGTGTTTACATTGAGAGAGTTTTTGCATGTGAAGAATATGCAGATGTTTGATCAACATTGATGATCTGATGCAGGAGAGATTTAATGAAGTTAGTCACACGTCACTGGAAACCTGGTAGCTCCTGTCTGAAGTGTGAGAGAAGACGCTGGGTAATCCTTTCTGCAGTGCTGGCCTGGTACGTTTGGGCAAATGATTTGTTTCCACTAGCCAGATCTGTTTGAACTCTGTGGTGGGTTTGTTCAGCTTTTAAGCATCATCCAAACATTTCAGTGGAATAATGCATTCATAGCAATAATCATTTCTTTATTCCATTTTTTTCAGTCACATATTCACAAACTCTCCTGCGAAGCTCATAGAAGTGGCTTTCTTTGACTGTCAAACAGCAGCGCGACTGTTCAAAATGCTAACGTTCCTGTCTGTAATTTTCCTTATTTTGTAATTTAATTGTAAAATCAAATATGTCAGGTTTTTTTTTATGGCCTTCAAAGAGCTCCCCACTTTAATTTGTGTTGAAAGAACATTAATTTTCAAATCACTACTGCTGTTATTACTGAATTGGAATGTGAAAATTATAAGGTCAGTGTGAGGTCAGGAACCTGAGCAGGACCTTTTGTGTTCATCCTGCACACATGTATGAGGTTCTGTGTGTGTGTGTGTGTGTGTGTGTGTGTGTGCATATCAGGTGGAAATGTCATTCNTGTGTGTGTGTGTGTGTGTGTGTGTGTGTGTGTGTGTGCATATCAGGTGGAAATGTCATTCATTTATTTTTCATACGTGCTGATGTTATTCAGGGTCACGGGTGCATTGCAGACATTCCCAGCATGCATTAGGTGGAAGGAAACACCCAGGTTACAGTAGGTGCATGTTTTACTCTGAAATTTCACGTATCATCTGTATTCAACCTCTTTATTGCATTTTTAAAATTTTTTGTAATCACTTTTCAGCTTAAATTGTCTCTCCCACACTCACGATGCAGCACAAAATACACGTTCATATATAACAATATCTAAAGATGACTTTATTGTAGATATTATGGATTTTTTTTTTTTTTTTTTTTTTTTATTGTAAGCTACTGCATAGCCTGCATAACAGTCCATGAACCAGTGGCTCTGCCATTATCACTCCAATATCATTGCCAGTATCACTATGATATCAGTCAATATCACTATGATATCACTGCCAATATTACATATAACTGAAAGAAGTTACACATGTAACACAAAACACGCAAACTCAAGTGCATCACTTGAAATGCTATATCATACTACTCAAATGAAAATCATTGGGACAGCTTGATTTTCATTGTCTGGACTTTTGGTGAAAGCTTAACTGGTCCAGTTCCTTCAGCATATGTAGAAATACTTTGAATGTGCATTTGAGCTCTTCAGGATAGCTCAGGTTCAGTCCATAAATAAGTCCAGAAAGCACGATAAAACCAAGGGTGAGACTCTGGAGGTTGCTAACCTTCAAGGACGAGTCCAACATCTCCTGGCTCTTCTACATCAGCACCATCTTTCCGGATTGTGTAGATGCCCATGGTTGTTTGTCCAACGGATATCTGTGCCTCTACGAAATCACAGTCCTGAGAAATAAACAAAGAACTGTGAGTTGTTTTTTTTTTTTTTTTTTTNTTTTTTTTTTTTTTTTTGTTTTGTTTTGGGGTTTTTTTTCCAATAGTAATGCATGTCTGTACTGGGACATTTATAATATAATATGCACTGTTCAAGCACTGATTTTCTACATCTGCTTATCTTGTTCAGGTTTACAGAAGACTGGAGCCTAACACTGCATGCACTGGGTGAGAGGCAAAGTTTACTGCAGACCTCCAGTCTAACACACAACAAAAACTAACACAAGGTTCCCCAGGGAAACCCATGTGGAAACTCCACATAGAAAGCCCATATCAGCAAGGTTGGATTTAAACCCAGGGTGTTGTGAGGAAGAGAGTACTACTCTGTACAAAATGTTATATGGAAAGGTGTTTGGAATATTTTTATTGTCCACTTTTACATACATTAAGGACTCAAAATATTATAAACATTAAGATCAAAAGCATTTACCCATTCATTGCAATGTCTTTCAACTTGCTCAGTGCTTCTTCTAAAATAATTTTTAACTTAGGCTTGTTCTTAAGTGATTTGACATAGCCAGTGTTCAATATAGCTATATTTTATATTTTGTGAAATACAATGTTAGCCAGGTAGGCTAATTACATTGCAGTTCCCTGAGGTTACAGAGATATTCAAACTGCATCTACTGAAAAGTGTCCAAAAAAACAATTGCAGTAGCTGAAGCTTTTTTTTTTTGCTGCTGGAACAATGTGTTATCAGGTGTAAGAAGGTTATTTACCAACAACGCAAAGGCCATTTACCCACGATGCTAAGGTTAATTTCTCTCCATACAGCGGCTAATTATCCTCCAAAGCAGAAGCTGCTTATGCAATATGGTGGAATTACCCTCTAACTCAAAGACAAGTGCCCTCCACATGGAGGCTGATTTCCCTCGGACACATCGGCTATATCACACAGTCATACCCACACTGTTGGTTAATAGCACCTACTTAGCTAAAGTTAGATAACATCAGTGCTTGAAGTGGACAAAAAAATGTGCCAGTAGTCCCCTTATCCCTATGCTGGTCACCACTGTCTGGTCATAGAGTTGGGTGGGAGTGGCGGGTTGAATGAGAGAATGAGATCGGGTCAGTCCAAAAATTTCCCTTATTTTCAAAGCTTAATGTTGACAGGTATTATCGTATTCAACACAAGTGGTGGAAAAGAGTACTGAGAAGGGGAAAACTGTATACCAAAACAATGGTACTTTATTTGGCTTAACTTGACCTCAGCCTTCACACCGGCAGCCATACTGTCATCTCCTACTGCTCAGAGGCACAGCACATCAGTAAACTCCGACTCTTAACCAATCAGAGTCTACATCTTAATCAACCAATTAGGCTTTCATACCTTAACGTTTCCTTTAAACAGGAACTCTTTAGATCACCACAGTTCCTCCCCTGCAACCTCAGACTAGTTTAATAGCTCTGTTCCCTGCAACCTCAAACTAGTTTTGAGAACCTTTGCTATTTCAGCATTTCAATAAACAAAAACATACTTTTTCTTTCTTGTAACTTTTCAGTGTTCTTCCTAAGTCCACCCTTTGACCATGAGAATAAAATTTTATTGGCCCCAGTCCTCATCAAAGTTGCCCATCCCTGGTATATATAAATCTGCTTTAATTTAATTACCTGATTTAATTCATCCAGATGCAACCTTTGCTATTATTTTCCTCTGTGTTATTCTGCAGCAGAGTACGGAAGATTTATGAGAGGTTCCGGTACTCCTGAAAAGGTCCTGGTACTCTGAAATGAAAATCGCAGAGGTCCCAGAACTGCACACCAGTGAGTATCGGCCCACTTCAAGCAGTGGCCAACATTACATGGAGCTCTACAAAATATGAAGGCTGGTATTAGGATTTGGAATTACATCTTAATAGTCATTGTTCAATTACGTGAATAAAACACGCACATACAGCACTAAATGGAAGGAAAAAGATGAGACATTCGATTTATCTTCTGTTTGAGCAGCAGTACAAAGAAAAGACCGCAATCCAAAGTGCACTTTCTCCATTAAGTCCTCCTGATGTCTTCCTGTTACACTTTGTCAACTTCTGCAAATCACTACATAAATTATATTCATACATTTTAACTACTTATATCAAACATTTTACAGTGAACTCTTTGTTGGTCTTAATGAATTTGAACAGCTAAATGTTAGAAATTTGATGATTTAAATAAAATCAAATTTGACTATAATATAATTCTAAACTGTGCTATGAATTATTTTTTCTGGATGTAACGCATAAGAAAAAAGTGGTGTTTTATCTGTTACAGTTCATTTAAGTGGCTGGTAACTCATAATGCACACTAATGTCTTCTTACAATCATGATACCCTAGGTGCTAATGCTAACGCAGTAGTCATTATCTTTTAATACTGCACTGTACGTCTCTTAAATTGTTGCGGCCTGTCAGGTTTAATAGCTCTGCCCCCTTAACATTTACTAAGTGATGACACTCCAATCAGCTCATACTGTACGGTTAATAAAACAATGATATGGATTTTTTTTTTTTCAGTCCAATCTTATCACGTCTCTTCNTACGGTTAATAAAACAATGATATGGATTTTTTTTTTTTCAGTCCAATCTTATCACGTCTCTTCCTGTGTGTTCTAAAGGTGTTAAGTCATGATCCCTGAGCAGAAATGAGAGGTTTTATAAATACAAATGTGATAAAGGTAAAGCTAAATCTGAGCTTTCTGCCAAGGTTCAGTTTGGCTCAAGGCACAGAAATGCATGTGTGAAAACCTATATACAGTAGATTACCTGACCCTGCAATTACACATTCTAAAGCTCAAAGGACTATACTGGCAATCGTGCATGTTTGAGCCCAATATGTACAACCCACATATGTGTTACATTACTGACAAACTATTTGCAAAACATAAAACCATATTTTAGTTTTCCTTTTAATGTTTCAAATCCCCCAATCTTTCAAAATCAAATGTTCAGGTGATGCACCTACCTTAAAATTCAATGTTTTGCCTTCTAAAGTTATGCACTATTGTAGAAGGCACAGCCATTTTAATTTCTTGGTAAAAGTCATGGGACTATGTTTCCTGGCAGAGACACACATCGTCTTTCATGCAGCTCCGTGTTGGTTCAGTTAAATAAAATTACTTTTAAAAAAAACAACAAAAAAACAAAAAAACTAATAGACATGTTGTTTGCTGTGATGGATTACGTATCTCAAGCATGTTTTAAGTCTCTACAAGTTGATTTTAATAGCATACTGGAATTAACTAAACCATTGACATTCTGGAAGGTAGGAAAAAAAATCAAAAAATTTACTGCTAAAGTAGTATATTTTGGGAAATGGTTGTCAATAACGTAGCATGTTTGTGGATTTTTTTTATTGTTTATTGGGCTCAATTGTTCACAATCGCCGGGATGGTCCTTTAATGGTACTGCAGGCAACAATTAGAGTATGTGTGTGTAAACGTATGTATGGTCTGACTGTTGAATGAAACAAGGTATCAGTAGTCTGCATGGTAGAATAGGGCATTCCTTATGTTTCAATCATATGACCAGCATAATGGCCATATAAGATGGGAAAAAAAGGGAAAAAAAAAAATCCTGAGAGGGACATGATTTCAAGTTTGCGAGTTTGAAAACTTGAAAACTCAAAAATTTTCCAGTTTTAAAAGTCCATATGCTTATGATAACTTGATGATTTTGCGCTAAAAGCACAAGTATTTCTTTAATACTAAAACTGATGGAAAGGTATAATTTAATAAGGTTATGTACTGCAGGCATAGTCACAATGTCAGGTGGTTCCTCTTCCTGTTCTCATTATTTTCCCTTTTTCATTATTGAAAAAAAAAAAAAA
>VXCM01003603.1:74366-110283 GCA_014773175.1 Lucifuga dentata
AAAAAAAAAAAAAGAGCTCTAGGTATATCAGCCACCTCCATCTGTCCTGTAGGTGGTTAAAGACGTGAGCATCCCTACTATTGCCATGCCTCCATCCCCAAGTTCCCAATAATAATAATTTGGGAATCCATCTGATATGCCTGATATTTATGAGTTAAATAAATGACCTCACAGCAGTTCTTATCAGTCATGATACTGCAAATTAAACCAATTACATGACACATGAGCAGCATAACCAGGCATGGCATAACAAGCTGGAGGCAAGGAAGGAAGACAAGGAACTGTGCCAACTATCCAAACACAAGATAACTGCATCAGGAAATGGTTCAAGGCTGAGGAGAGGGAGGAAGAGGACTCAGTAAAGTGGTTCACTTTGGCAGCAATAAGCTCTGATTTTATGCACAACTGATTTAATTTATGAATGTGTGCATATTAAGGGGCTGTAATTGTCATGGTTACAGTTGGGCTAACTGTGGAAGAAAGGGCAATAAGGTTTGTTCATTACATGCAACATTAAAATTGCATTACTTTATCTTATGCTCAAAGCCAAATGAGGAAAATGATTTTTTTTTTTTTTTTTTTTNTTTTTTTTTTTTTTTTTTTTCTTTTGGAGGGAGGAAATTATCATCAAAATGTAGACTTTATTTTTTTATTTTGTTAATGTATTTTCAACATGTTCTCTGCGGTAAACAGCAGCAACTTTGATGTGAAAAAACAAACAGTGTAACTTGGCAATAATACTAAAGAGTTCTGTTAAATCAATGACATATAGAGTTTTCTTTCCTTTTTCTTTTTTCAGTTATACCTGAAAGCTTTTTCAAATGACCTCTGATTGAGGTCACAATTATGAAAAACATCCTTTTTGTTTGTGTTCTTTCTGCCCATACTGGGCAGAAAGAACACAAAAGTATTTTATGTAAAAGTATTTTATGATTTCAGCAGCTTAAATGTTCAATGATTACACAGACAGACTGAACAGCAAAATGTACATATACATATATTTAATGTACATGTATTTATTTCTTTATAATGCTTATCAAAGACATAAAGATAATCATACTTTGTGGATTTCAGTGGACATGACATTGCATTTAAATGCAAATCTATTATATAAATAGGGGCTATAAATATAAGTAATATAGCCAATAAATAGTGCACACTTTATGAATGCTGATTAATGCGTTCTGTGATTTCTTAAAGATTAAAAATGCTGAAATTTTCTTTCATTCTTAAAGTCAATTTAGCTCTAGATCCTCTTTGTTATTTGTTTGGAATCTTTCCCAATAATATAATAGGAAATAATGAATTCCTATTGAAAATAATCCTTGTAATAGCAAGGAAGATGTTAACAATGTCTTAGTGGAACCTACAACCTCCAACAATGAATCAGTGGTGTGACAAATTAAAAAATGTTTATTATGGAGTATGTAACCGCCAAATTACGACGGGACATGGACATATTCCTGATTAGATGGAAACCAATAATGGACTACCTGCAGAAATAAACAGGAATTTATTGATATAAACTCAAAACTATCTATTTAAAGATATGTTGATGAATGAGGATATGTATTTATTTATTTATTTAATTTTTTACTCATTCATTTTATTCTTGAGTCTATGCATTGATCAGTTTTCTTTCTTCTTTTCTCTCTCCTGATAGATGGAATGGATGAATGGACATAATGTGAAAGTGGACACTCCTTTGTGTTTGATGTAACAGTTTGAATGTAAATACTGATTTGCCTGTTTAAATATGGACATTATGAATTATGGTATTATGTATACTATACCAAGAAACAATGTTGAAGATGGGGCTGTATTGTAGGAGTGCACAGGTCAATGTTGTGTATAAAATGATAAATAAAAAGTTCTAAAGAAAAAAAAATGCTGAAAACTTAAAAAAGAAATATAAAACTATGAGTGGAAAATGTGAGTGAGAGAAAATGTGAGATAATATTTTGCAAAGTCAGTTTAATTAATTATGTATTCATTTATTTTTACCTACTTTAAATGAGGAGCACAACCAGCAGCACAGTTGCAGTCTGAAATCTTTCATATTTTATCGTCACATTCTGTTAGTGCAAGCTCATTCTGAGCTGTTTTTACTCTAAGGAAAACCACAGCGTCTTCTTTTTTTGGACTTTTGGATGCATGGGGGCATTAAATTTAATAATATGAATTTTGAAAAAAAGTCTCTGGGCTCACATAGGGATGCTGTAGGGTAGCATACAATGTGAGTTCCGCATAATTTAATATCTGTGTATGTACTGTATGTAATGACTTTATGTTGATTTTTATTGGTTGTTGATGTGCTCCTAACCTGTTTTCAAGCCCACCCAGGGAATTTGGGGTATATTAATATTACAGTATTTATACTTTCTCACACTGCTGTGAAATTTGTATTGCCCTCATGGGCAAGAAAACACAAAAGTAACTGCAGATCTAATCTTTTTGTGTGTTTAAATTCAGGAAGGAATCAACATTTTTGTGCCACTGAAATGCTCAAAATGTATGGACACTGTAGAGTTTATGAGGAGGGCAGTGTAAGCATTTATTGAATTCATACACTGAGAAAGTAGCTTGTCCAAACTGTTTAAAATGTAACAATCTCTCCAATTGTCAACAAAATAAGAATTAGACCATCAATGGATCATAAATTGCATACATATAAACTCATAAGTGAATGATAATGTAACCAGCAAAACACTGGAAAGATCCTAATTATGCTTTTTTTTTTTTTTTTTTTTTTTTTTTTTTAATAACTAAAGGATCCACATCAGTATGAGCTTGGTTCGATTTCAACTAAAATCTGAGGGTTTTTCTCTCTAAAGCCAAATCAAAAAGCAACTCATAAGAAGCCAAAAACAATGAAAAATAAATAAATAAATAAATACATAAATTCCAGTGTGAGCCATTCATCAGACACTGACAGCTTATTAATCTATTCGCTTTTATAGTTTTACTATATTGAATAATTGCTTGTTTTAATAAATCAACTCATGTCTTCATCAAAATAAGCTGAAATGGTATTTAAATTTATCAGTGCCAATATTCAGCAACTCTCATTTCATCATTTAACCTTTGGGTGTTCCACTGCTCAGATTTTTTTCTGTCATAAGGTTGTTGTGAAGTTGCAGTTTCCTTCCACACTTTTTTTTCCTCTGTTCATTCTGATTTATGGAATAATTAAGTCAGAAAGTATTAAGCATTCACTTCGTAGGCTATTGTTAGCATGCTAACATGTTTCCATAATGGACAACCAGGTAGAGTTTGATGCTTAATCACTGAATATTGTCTTCAGTTACTTTTGTAAGGAGCCCAGATAGTGATATTTGTAAAAAAAAAAAAAAAAAAAAAAATGTGTCCACAACTTAGTAATGTGTGGGAATGACAATTATGAAATTGTGGAAACGACTGAATTATATGCATAAAGAGACGTATAGCATAGACGTATAGCCGCACCTAGAAATTGATTTTGCACTTGTACTGAACTTTACTGTAATTGCTTTGAAACAGTTGGAAGCCGTTAGAAACCATTTACACTTTATTTGTCTCAATTGACAATAAACTGTTTCAGAAAACAGACATTACATATTAATTGCAAACATTTAGGGACCATAAGAGTAGGTTATTATTATTATTTTTTTTTAATCCATCCATCCATCATTATGTCCATTATCCAGGTCCAGGTCGCAGTGGCAGCAGACTAAGCAGCCCCACCCACACTTCCCTGTCCCCAGCCAGGTCCTCCAACCAGGCCCTCTAACTCCTCCTGGGGGACTCAAAGGCGTTACCAACTCAGCCGGGAGATATAATCCCAATGTGTCCTGAGTTTTCCCCGGGGCCTCTTCCCAGTTGGACGTGCCGGAAGACCTCTCTAGGGAGATGACCAGGAGGCATCCTTACTAAGTGCCCGAACCACCTCAACTGACTCCTTTTGATGCAGAGGAGCAGCGGCTCTACTCCGAGTCCCTCCNGCCCGAACCACCTCAACTGACTCCTTTTGATGCAGAGGAGCAGCGGCTCTACTCCGAGTCCCTCCCAGATGTCCGAGCTTCTCACCTTGTCCCTGAGAGTGAGCCCAGACACCCTACGGAGGAACCTCATTTCTGCCGCTTGTATCCACAGTCTTGTTCTTTGGGTCACTACCCAAAGCTCATGACCATAGGTGAGGATAGGAACATAGATTGATTGGTAAATTGTGAGCCTCGCCTTCTGGCTCAGCTCCCTCTTCACCACANGATAGGAACATAGATTGATTGGTAAATTGTGAGCCTCGCCTTCTGGCTCAGCTCCCTCTTCACCACAATGGTCCACTACAACATTCACCACACAAATCCGTCTATCAATCTCACACTTCATCTTATTCCCACTTGTGAACAAGATCCCAAGATACTTAAACTCCTCCAAAAAAAAAAAAAAAAAAAAAAAAATACATGCAGCATTTCAGATTTTAACAGATTTGAATGCAAAGATGTTAAATAATCACATCCTGAAAAATGAGAAAAGCAAAGGCAAAGACTCTGATAACAGAGATTTTTCCTGTCTGTAACTTCCAGTAATGCCTCTGCAAGTGATTTTAAGCTCCCATTACATTACTCCCATTTATGTTTTTTTTTAAATAAAATATCTATCTATCTATCTATCTATCTATCTATCTATCATCCACCCATCCATCCATCCATCTGGTCATACATCCTCATACAGTTTTTGGGTGAAAAAGATGAACTTTTTCCCCTCAAACTTGTTTGACTTTTTTTACTGCGGCGGACCAAATGCTTTGCTACCTTTTCTTCTCCAGTCTACAGGCAGCATTTGACAGACACAGGGGGAGGCTAAAGCTGAAGTTAGTTAACTTTGGGCTAATGCACAACTAGCAGAACGCTCATCAACCCTGCACTGCTCTGGAGGAATCATGGCAGGTTTTTTTTTTTTTTTTCTTTCTTTTATGGCAGGACACAGCTCAGACTGGACTTCTTACTGCTACATCCACAGTTTCTCCACTCTAATCACCTGTGTGCTATCTTAAAGCTGCTTCCACTGCCAACACCTGCCAGCGCGTACCATCAGCTGTCGGCGTGGAGCTGCTCTGCGGCGTGAAACATTCTCCTGTGATTAATTACAGTAACCTTAAACAGTTTTGACAAGCATCCACAGATGCATCACAACCTGATTGTCTTTTTATTTTACAGATCAGTCCAACCATAATTTCAGCTTCAACTGCATTTAACATATACAGAGATTCAACATGTGATTTTTATCATCAGGTGCAGCCATTTATCAGTGAACTTTTCCAATCAGGATGTTCTGTTAAACATGCCACTGGCATGTATGATTTAAGAATGAATAAAGTTGTCTTGTTGTTTTATGTTGCTTTAATCATTCAGATTCACACTGAACACACATCCAGTTATTTTAAGACAAAATCAAATCTAGATGATGCTACTATTTCTTTGTTCATTTGTTTGATCAAACTGGTATAATGCATCCTGCTGTATCAGATCAGATGCAACATATCTGAAACAGATATCCAATACTCTATTGGATATCTGTCCAGTAATCCTACTCTGTGTAGGATCGTCTTGATTTTCCTCTCCAATGTCTTCTCCAGAAGCTCCCTTGATTATCAGAGTAGAAACGAGCACTCCAAAACATCCCTACAGATGTAGGACTATGTTGATTTCTAGGTTACATGAGGAATGATCAAATGAAAGCTTCAGAAGGCATGCTTAATATCAGCCACTTTCCTTTTCTTTCTTACCAGAATGTCTTTGCAGCTCCACTCGAAGTTTCCATTTATTCCTCTGTTTGCCTGCTTATGTGTTTTTGTGACCCACGCCTGAATGTTTTGTCTTCTGATTTGTCTGCTTCAGCCTTTTGTAGGTCCGTCTGCCTCTGTTACCATCCGTAAGCAAGCCCTCTGGTGATTTTTATGTTCCCCTTTTTTTTTTGACTTGCTTGCCTCTGCCTGTATATTGCTTTTACTGTACACCAGAGACAAATAATACATGCTACTATTTTGCACATTAATGATATTTTTTAAACTCACTGCCTGTGAGCATCTCGCATTTAAGTTGGAGTTTTGCTTGATGAAATTGTGGAATTTATTATTATTATAATATAATAATAATATATTATTATTTTGGATCATCAATTTTTCCAACTTTTCAGCAGCAAATACATTAACCAGTCACAGTGTTGTTTGCTTGTTACATCGTACTCAAAACATTCAACATTTGGCTGATTTATTGATTTTTGTGTCAATTTATCAGACAGAAAATATAAAGACAATGATTCTAAAGACAATATGTGGAGGAGGACAGCTGAACAGCTTCATTATGACAATGATTAAACTAAACATCTACCTGTTGACATCCTGAATATGTCCAAAAGCGCTCATGATAAAGTTTTAATTCCTGAATCAAAAAATGACATTCTCAGTGTGGGATGCAACCAGAAGCTCAGTTGTTTTCCTCCTTTTGAAGGAATCATCACTTGATGTTGACTCAACTTTTTTCCAGATGACCCATGGCAAGTTTTCATTACATGTAAAATTGTGCTGCATTAAGTGTAAACTTATTTACTACATCAGATTTGCTTCCAAAAAATTTGCAATTTTGTGTCATTTCTTTGCATCGCTCTAGATCGCTTACCTTCTTACCTTTTATTCAAGTTTACTTCTGGATTAAAAGGACCATATCACCCATTTTGCATGTTTGAGCCTAATATATTCAATTTTCATACATGTCACGTTACTGACAATCATTTCCCAAAGGATAAAACTGTATTTCAGCTTTCCTGATATTTTGCAAAATCTCTTTATCTTTCAAAATCAAATATTCAAGAGATACACCCACCTTAAAAATCCATGTTTCTCCTGCTAATAGTTAAGCAAAATTATGAAGTCACAGTCGTTAAAATGTTTTGATAGATGCAGGGACTATATTCTCCGGTGGAGACATACATTCACTCTGTGCTTTGTATTGGGCTTAAACACTAAACTTATGAAACTTTGAAAAAATATAAATACACATCTTATTTAGGATGATAGATGGATCCCAAGAACATTTCAAGTATCAATAAGTTGATTTTAATAGCATACTAGAATGAACTGAAACCAATGGTGGTCTAGAAGGTAGGAAAGAAAAATTTAACTTATCATTCCAGTAGTATGCTTTGGGAAATGATTGTCAGTAATGTTACATGTATGAAAATTGAATATATTAGACTCAAATATGCAAAATGGGTGGTATGGTTCCTTAAGCTGCATTCACATGTTGACGGTAGATGGAAAAACCGTTTGTTCCATTCTTTTGAGAGGACAATGGAAACCTCCTCCACCACTGGTGATGAGAGCGGCATACTGTGCGACCAGACGGAATGTCAAAAATTAAAAATTTTCAACTTTTTCCACTTACTGCAAAGACAAATGCACCCTGCCAACATTGATTCACTATTGCCAATTGCCAAGGCAACGGCTCCACATCTACCGTTGTTGCCTGCTGTCTGGTGCTGCATTCCACTGCTGTCGGCGGTTGGGCGTTTTTCTACCACCAACATGTGAATGCAGCATTAGTGTCTACTGAAACCAGTACCAAACCTATAAACTATAGTACTACCATGTTTGTATAGAATACTGAAATGCTAATACTAGAGATAGAAAAAACACAGCAATAGGATTGTAGAAGGAAATAAATCTCATTAATGTAGGTTTGGAGAGAAGTTTGACATGTCATTCCACTTTGTTGTTCTTTGGTTCATTATTCCGGTATTATTTTGATGAAAGTGTATGTCTATAGCAATGACTCCATATACTGACCTGATGGATGTTCACTGCTAAACCTAATTTTTTCGAGTTTTTTTTTTAATCTTTTTTTTTTCAAATAAGTAGTAACAATCATTTTCTGTTTTTTATTTCATTTAAATAACTGAGTCAACATTTATAGATGTTTGAAACAGCTCTAAGGGAAAATTGGTGTTCTAAAACTCCATGTTTGTTTAATTGTTCAAGCTTAAAATTCAGATAATTCCATGAGAGTTTTCCAGGATTGCAAGATTTGATTAGATTATTGGCTGTATTACCAAATCTGTTATTATCAATTAGTGTAGAAAATGATGCCCTCTATTTCAATATCAAACAAAATGAATAATTTTATTTTTAAAAGCAGTATGCGACAGCAAAACATAAAATTCAGTTTTGTATTCACATTAACACAAACATGACACACTACAAAGACAACATAATGAGGAAATGATTATTATTATTATTTTTTTAAATTCTTATAAAAAAAATTAATCTAGTCACAGCTTGTACACTTTTACAATGTCATGATGCTCCAAAACTAGACTAATTATCATAAAACGCACTTCAGATCTTCAATTTGGAAAAACACAACTCAAAAAACAGGAAACTCACAGTATGTGACACAAAATTATACAAATCCCCATGATCTTAAGACTACTTCATGAGGAAAAATAATCTAAATATATTAACATCATCACCAGCTTTTATAGTTTGTGATTTGTAAAGCAAGCATGTCTCAAAAAGCAGGAGACAAAAGAGTCAAGCCTCTGTTTGATGGTCTCATCGAGGAACAAATTCTGTGCTGCTTTACTGAATGCGAATGAGAGAAACTATCAGTGCTCACAGTGAGTCTCTGCTGTGATTTCTGCGAATCAGTGCACATTTATAGATTCACATTTCAGCAAAATGAAGTCCTTTTTTTTATCAGAATGATCAAATAAAGAAACTCACCAGAGTTCTTCTGTTGGCAATGTGTGATTCCCATCGCTCCCTGCTCTACCCACACCTGATTAGCTAAAGCAAGCAAGCACGCTACCTGGATCAAGACTGGTGCCTCCTACATTTTGATTGGCTAAGTACATCCCTTTTAGCCAATCAGAAGAGGGTAGAGAATGGAGAGGTGGCAAATTTGCAGTGCTGTGGCCCACAAGTACAAAGATTGAGAATCACTGACCTGAAAGAATAAAGGGGCGATATTACAGAGATCTTTGCCTTTTTATTTTCATCGATGGATGGATTTTGAATCATTTGTGATGCTTTAACCCTTAAATGCATGGTCATTTTCTAAACATTCCTACATACAGTACCTCACCAACTTATGCAATGCAGCTTGAGCTACAAAGTGAAGTATTTTTGCTTGTAAACTTTTCAGAACATTTTATAAACAATAACAAACCCACAAAAACATTTTTTGCCATGTTATATATTTCCAGTGACTTATAGATGCTGTCAACAAAATCATTCAAAATCACAGCAAGTGCTGCTCTGCAGTGAACTCTACACGGTGCTGCACCATCTTTCTGTAGCACTAAGCTAGCTGCATAAACAGGCTTCTTCCTCCTAGTTTCATCATTTGTTCATCCTGTCAGAGATACTATATGTTACTGTGCGGTCAAAGTTGAAAACACAATTATATACCTGCAAACCAGGAATAAATAAATAAATAAATAAATAAATAAATAAATAAGCTTAGCATGTATCTGTGCCTAGGGGTCCATTGTTTTATAATCCACCCATGACACAGTATCATACATATTGTAGGTACTCTAATATAAAGCTCCCATCGGAAATTAGGTGCCTTATGTGAGCGCCTGACATTTGTTGTATTTCATTAATTTCTGCAGAAGAAGTTACCATATTGGTTGAAGATCTGATGGTAAAATTAAAAATATACTTGCAATAGCAGATTAAAGGGCTCCTAATCACCATGATCGCCATGACACTCTTTTGTCAAAACACCTTGATGGTTTGAAAATAAATGCATGACATAAATATTGAACATTTTTGACTGTGTTTCTGGTTATATCAGCTGTTCTACAGCTAAACCTGCCCAATTCTATATTTACTGACTGAGGCAACTGAAAAAAGAAAAAAAGAAAAAAAAAACAGAAAAGAGTATTGATTTCAATTCAGTCAGTGAAATTTTCACCAAAAAATACATTTAAAAAAAATCACACACCACTGATGATAAACTGCTTCTCATTCAAACTGTAAACATACAGTATGTACCTTGTGAATCCTTTATTTTTTTTAATCTTTTGATTTGAATTGAAGCATCATTATTAAGTTGATTATATTAGAACACAGAGGGGAAATGCCCTTAAAATGTAAATACCTCAAAGTCTATTAGATTCTATTGGAGTTTTTGAGAAGAAAAAAAAATGTCGTTTTGATAGAAAAATGTCACATACAATATAAACATTATTTGAAAGATATTTTATTACTAATTTATTTAATTACATTCATTTTTTATACAGTTATTGGTGTTCTCTCTTTGGTATTCATTACTGTTTTTATTTAAAGTATAAAATATTTAATCACTATTAAATGCCTTTCAGTTTTCATATTTTGATCTCTTTCTGTGAAAGGGCAGATAAGCAAATAAACTTTGATTTTTTTTTTTTTTTTTTTTTTTTTAATCACAACTTTTGCACTGTATTTGTGCATGCAAACACAAACACAGTCATTCGCTCATTGTTGGCTGCAATAAAAGGGGACATTTGTGTTTGCAGTTACTGGGCAAAGTAACTATCACTCTCAATTTACAGCATTCGATTTGCTCAGCAGGGAAGGTTTGTGCAAGATGAGTGAAGCTGATGAGCTGCTGAAGCCTTTCTTCTTCTGAGCCTTTTAATAAGAAGCACAACAAGAGATTCCAGATGACAAATAGTGAATTTCATTTCAGGAGCTGGCAGCCGACATGCGCACAGGACCATGCCACCCATTTTGCATGTTTGAGCCTAATATATTAAATTTTCATACACGTAACGTTACTGACAATCATTTCCCAAAGCATACTACTGGAAAGGTGAGTTGTTTTTTTTTTTTTGTTTTTGTTTTTTTTTTCCTACCTTCCAGACCACCATTGGTTTCAGTTCATTCTGGTACGCTATTAAAATCAACTTGTTGATACTTGAAACATTCTTGGGATAGGTAATCCATTATCGTGAACAATACATATATGCAGGGGTTTTTTTTTTTTCAAAGTTTCATTAGTTTTGGGTTAAGCGCAATAAAAAGCATGGAGAGAATATATGTCTCCAAATGAAATAAAGCTGCATGACTATTAGCAAGTGAGACATCGATTTTTAAGGGTGGGTGTATTGCTTGAATATTTGATTTTAAAAGATTCATAGATTTTGCAAAATATCATGAAAGCTGAAATATGGTTTTATTCTTTGGGGAATGGTTGTCAGTAATGTAATGTATGAAAATTGAATATATTAGCCTCAAACATGCAAAATGGCTGGTATGGTCCTTTAAGCCCATTCATCTGATCAGTTATTGTATTTATGTGGCGAGTTTCGGTTTGATGACATGCATTCTCATGGTACTGTGTGTTTTCCTCAAGCCTCATCTGCTGCTCTCTCTCTCTGTCTCTCTCTCTCACACCATACACACCACACACACCTCATGTGCAGCTATGTGTGGCATGTGGGTATGTGTTCTTTAAGTGTCCATCTCTGACAAAGCAGAGCAGTTTTATCCTTTGGAAAATGATTGTCAGTGACCTTACATGTATGAAAATTGAATATATTAGGCTCAAGCATGCAAAATGGATGGTATGGACCTTTAAATATTGCAGTTCGACAGAATTTGACATTGTAAATGTACTAATTCTCAAAAAAATAAACTCGATGAAAGTGGTGACAGATTTATTTTTCTCCTTTTTTTTGCAATTGCAAGTCAAAGTGCAACTGTGATCTCTGTTCAGCCCTCGGTGAACCTCAGCCCTTTTGCTTTTCCCAGAGGGCCGCTCTTCGCCACAGCTGAGAGCTCGAGAGACAGATGTCAGGACCTTCGACACTTACGAAGCTGACAGGTGAGTCGCAGGGCTTTATCACTTCCTCAGAGTCTTATCTGCATGCAGATAACAGCAGGATCTATTAACAGGTGACAGTCAAAGCCGCATGGGAGATGTATTTGTGCTGGATTTGCAAACTATGGGGCTGACACTTGAGCTAAAAGCTGAACCCTGACAGGACCAGATGTACACTAGTGTGTTACGTTTCTGCTGGCCAAGCAAGACACTGATGTAAGTGTTCATTAGTGAGTTTTTCACTGTATTCATCAAATCTGCATTCAAACATCCCCACTGACATGCTATCAAAACAGTTTACATGTGTATTAGGGATGTAAAGATGCATCGATGTCTTAAAGTATACAATTCAATCCGACATGTTTAAATCGATTGTAAGAGATTAGTTTGCACATTTTTTTTTTAAATTATCTTATTTGCATGTTAATGAATAATCAAACATAATACATACAAAAAAAAAAAAAAAAAAAAATCCACTTTCGACCATATACAAATCTACAACCTACAACACAGGAATAAGACACAACTCAAACAATTCTACAACATTAAATAAAGAACATATATAAGAAAATAAATTTAAAAAAAAAATGTACTTTAAACATCCAAATTTGCATTGTCCCTGCTTCTAATTTCCAGTCATATTTCACTTTCATCAGCCTCTAAATTCATCAAAGGTGCAACATCTCATAATTTGTTGTCGCAGAAGACCAGGGGGATTAAACTTCATCAAATATGGTTCTATTTTGCACAAAATTACACATTAAAAATAATCCTCCTTAAAGTGCCTTCCTTTTTAAAACATACTAGTACTTCGATGTTGCTCCTGCACCGGTGCGCTGCAGCTCTTTCAGTATGAACAATGATGAGTGTCGTGATGATGAATTCTATACATCTGCAGCAAAGACATTTTCTAAAGACGTGAACAGAGAAAACATTGGAAAATACCCAAATCTCTGCTGTTGGATGGAGACTGTTTGATGGAATATCCAGTGAGCAGGGTGGATGTTAAAGTACTTCAAAGCCACAATCATGGACAGCAGCCATGATGGTAACTGGCATACTGTTTGTCCACCTTGTACAACTCAGAGAATTTGTTATTTCAGAAACGAGTGAGTTATAATTACTCGCAAATGATGTACAAATAAAAAAAAAAAAAAAAAAAAAAAAAAAAANAAAAACACCCTGTTCACTTCTTCAGAACTTATTGGTCAGTCCTTCAATGTGTTACACACACACTTTCCTCTCATTCTGTCTCATGATATTCATCAGAAGCAGCAGACACCAGATTCTTAATAATACATTATATGATATTTAATTCAAGTTCTGGATTTATTCAGTTTGATCCAGTCTTCATAACAATCCCAAAAGGCAAATATTTACTGCAAAAGTACATTTCAGCTTCAGCAGTGAGACATTTTGCAGTATTTGGGAAAAATCAGAGCTAGATCAGGTATTAACACAGTTTCAAGCGGCTGCAGTACCAAAAGTACCATGTACCACAGTTATAAGTGTGTTGGGGAAAAGGAATAGACTTTAAGACATGCCAGGACTGCACCAGCACTGTGATGGTGATCCAAGCACACAATACTGATAATCAGAGGACTGTCACTTTGCTGCCTCAGTTTCAGTCATAGCTGAAAAAAAAAAAAAAAAAAAAAAAAAAAAAAATTGATACTGAGATATTTCTCTGCCGCTTGAGCCCATTAATCCTCAGAAAAATAAATATTGATCGCAAGCACGTTGTCTTGCATATCTGAGGTAACATTCGCATTTTCCAGAAGTTGCACCAAGGTGAGCTGTTCGTTGAGAAGCTCTAAAACGTATGTATTTGTATCTGATTTGTCTTTATTTGCTGATGTGATTTCCAGTGTCTCTATTAAAGCTCTTTATTTCAACCTCAAACTGTTAGTTTATCATAGTGGACAGACAACCAGTTGTAGGGCTGTTTGTTTTTGCCTGATGAGTAGTAATATGCACAAACATGAAAATACTAATATCTCATTAAAAAAAAAAAAAAAAAAAAAAAAAAAAAANAAAAAAAAACATAATCAGTCATTGCAGTGAAGTATCTGTATTCCCACACAGTTGAAAATATTACAGAAAATACAGAAAATAATACAGAAAATATTTAATGGTGGTGGTGGTGGGGTCAGATGAGGCCAGTGAAAATCTGTTGGGTTGCACTCTAAAACTTCCTTTTGTATTTCTTATGTCACTTTTAGAGCATCATTACAAATAAATGCAACAGGAAAATGTCTTGAAATAAACAATTTTTAATAGATATTGATATATTGCTTATCATATCAAAGTGTCATTAAGATTTAGTGGGAGTCCATCTGAAAACAGAAAGGTGCTGTTAAAGAGAGATTTTAATCGTTTGAAGAACATTTCATTTGCAAAAGAAAAGTTGCTATTATCTATTGCTATCTATTCCTGTCATACAATGATATTAATCATAGTAGGTATTAAACATTTGTGAAGAGAAATAAATGTCTGAAATTATTCACACTTACGTATCAATGACAAACAGTTATTATACATTATAGATAGTTAATTGGTGATATATTTTGACTTTTTTATTTCAATGTCATGCAAGAAAAAATATTTTATTCGGCTGTCAACTGATTATTTACTGTTATGATCTTGTGGTCGAATTTGGTTATATTTGTATATATGGTTGTACTGGTCTCTCTCTCTCTCTCTCTCTCTCTCTCTCTCTCTCTGTTTTCCACACTGGCATGTATTGGGTTAGTTGTACATCTGTGTACGTGTGTATGCATCAGTGTGTGCATGCAGGTACCGCTCCTGATTGGGTCATTTGGAAGGACGTCTCATATGCTGATTGGCTGGTGCAGATCGCGANCCGCTCCTGATTGGGTCATTTGGAAGGACGTCTCATATGCTGATTGGCTGGTGCAGATCGCGATGGGATTCAAAGCCCAGCTGACGCTGCCTGCCGTGGGGTTTTTCCCTCCTTCGTGGACGCTCCCAACAGAACACTTTCAGCTTGTGTGCTTGTGTTTGGCTTCCTTGTGAGAGAGACTTTATAATGTAGTGCTAGCTCTTCAGCTATCTTGTGTACATAGTTTATCAGGGTTCGGGTATTCTGTGTATAAATTTTCACTTGTAAACATACGTAGCAGTCCAGTAGGGGTGAGTAGCATTTTCTTCTGTTTATAAATGTTCTTTCTTTTCTCCTGTTTTGTGGATGAGTCCAGGTCAGACCTGTCTATTTTATTTTCATTATTATTTTTGATTAGGGAAGAATAGGGAACTGTTAGTTGGTTTTGTTTGCTATTTTGGCTGTGCTAACCCTGAAGCAAATAAATACTGCTATCTATTTGCACTGAATAACTTTGTTTTGGCCTTCCTTGGGTTTGTGTGGGGAACAACCTGGACCTTTATGTTGTGCCCAGTTTCCCTAACCCGGGCCGTAACATTATACAGTATTCACAAAGTTCGCTTCCACAGGCGCCACCATGTTGACTGACATCGTCCTCGTTGAAGCTGGAATAGATGGATTTGATCCAAGTTTCCGAGTCAAAGCTCTGACTTCAAGTGCCATTCCGATGCATTTTTTGAAGTAGGAGGTCAGAAAATTTCAAGTTCTGAGTTGTCTGGAAGGCAGCATTAAATAAGAAGTTGTGAAGGGTCCTGTAATGTCAGCAGCTCAATAGTTCCTGCTTATAGTTACATAACATTTTTAAGGGCTTATCTGGGGAGTGGCAAGCAATTTTAGCATGGTGGCCATGATCATCCCTGGCAATCCTTTGGCTATGCTACTAAACAGATCATTCTGAAAAAAAAAAAATCATGTTGTGCATATACTTAATTAGTAATGGTTGGAGCTCATTTGTCTTTGTCTCAGCTGTGACAAAAAAAAAAAAAAAAAAAACTATAGTGTCCACAGCAAAAAAAAATACAGGATATGCCTCATGTGACCATTGATATTTCACTGCTGGTCCTGTGTGGGGGGGAAACTGCCAGCAGCCCAGACAAAGAAAAGCTCAATATGCTTGAAAAGATGCTCTCAATTTTTTAAAAAAGGTCCATTTCTGGGATTGATTGAGATCCTCAGAGCTCTTTGGGTTCTCTCTTTGAGCTGAAAATAACAAGTTTCATCCTTACTTTTACTCTCTTATTCTGTCTTACGGGGTCTGCAGGGGACCAATCAAATGGAAAATTTTGGAACAAAGGGAATCAATGGGTTAAATTGCCTGGGATGTGTGGAGAGGCAGGTAAGGCTATGATTCTTAACAGTGATACCAATAATATTCACAGTTTATTTTATTGTTGACTCTGTTGCTGTTTCAATTGATGTTCTTAAACTGGAGGTAGATAAATGTTAATGTTGCAGCACAATTAAATAACTGTACATTTCAAAAACACAATTACTAATTTTAAAGCTCTTGTACATCATTGTATTTTATACCAGAAGGTAAATTGGCCCTCATTGTCCATGCACAGGCTTAGCCACTGGTACATTTTTATTTATAAAGGTCTTCTTGGTTTATTGCCAGTTTCTTTTTGTTGCTAACTACAAGTGAAATACCAAGGTCCTCATTGCCTGAGGTCAGATGATTGTTTGCAGTTGATTATACCCAAAACCCATACTGAGACTGGTAATGCTGTGTTTGAGCGACCTCGGAACTTGGGATTTTTTCCCAGTCGGAAGTTCCAACTTCCAGCCAAATAAACAAAGAAAGCATGGCTGAACAGCAATAAATACTGTAAGATTACATAAACTTAGTAATAAATGCTAACTAAAGTAAAGTTAGACTACAGAACTGATTGGTTGTGTTGTTTTACAATGATATTAATCACAGTATTAAACATTAGTGCAGAGAAGTAATATTCTGAAATTACACTTACGTATCAGTGGCAAACAGTTATTATACACTATAGATAGTTAACTAGGCAATATATTTTGACCTTTTTTATTTCAATTCGCCATTTGGTCCTGTCGCTTTAATAGGCATTTTTTCTTTTTTTATGAAGAACATGCTTCTAGAATAAATGATTTGACATTGTGTGTGGATTGCCGGCATAGATTTATTTAATTAATTTCTTTAACCTTTATCTAACCAGGAAGTCCACTTGAGGTTCAGAATCTTTTTTGCGAAGGAGACCTGGCTAAGACAGCAGCATACAAAAAGTTGCACAAATAACAGAATATAACACAACACCCTAAGGTAATATTACACGTATGATAAAAAGATATTTAAAGCACAAAAGCACACAAAAAAAGCCAAGTCGAAGGAGATTCTGCATTAACATACTAAGAAAAGCAGGAGCAAGACGTGACAGACCAAGACAATACATCTCTTACAAATAATTCAAAACTAGAAAAGAAAATATACTTTATTCACCTGTTAGCTGATCATTTCCATTCACAAACTCGCCATGTTGAGTGACGTCATACTCGTGAAGTCAGGGTAGATAATTTTGGTTTGACTTTCCCAGTCGGAGCTCCGATTTCAAATGCTATACTAACACATTTTTCTAAAAGGAAGTTGGAAAAATCCAGCCTCCCACTTGAAGTCTCTTATTCAACTGTCTAGTTTTAAAATTATTTGTAAGAGATATATTGGCAAGGTCCATCACGACTTACTCCTGGTTTTCTTAGTATGTTATTACGAAATCTCCTTCAACTTGATTTTTGTTTGTGTGTTTTTGTGCTTTTAATATCTTTTTATCGTACACGTAATTTCATCCTGTCACAGTGTCATGTTATATTCTGTTATTTATGCAACTTTTTGTCTTGTCTTTTGTTTTGTCTTTGTCTTGTCTTCTTTGTCTTGGCCAAGTCTCCCTCACAAAAGAGATTCTGAATCTCAAGTGGACTTCCCGGTTAAATAAAGGTTAAATAAATAAATAAAATAAATCTGCGCTGGCAATCTGCACACAATGTAAAATCAATTACCACCGAAGCATGTTCTTCATAAATATTTGCCTATTAAAGTGACAGGACCAAATGGTGAATTCTCCAAGGCTCGCAGTTACCGAGACAAATGCTCACACGGGAGATAATGAGCAGCTTGTAATGCCCACCAAGTATTCATTTAACAATGTGAATAAGTGGTTAGATAGGGAAAAGAATCAGATGTAGATTTTTATTTTCTCACAGGGCCACATATGCACAATAATGGTCTTTCCTGAGCAATAAAACCACGATTATTATTACAAAGGTAATGCAAGCTCTTTCACTTTCTTGTGAAAAGATTCGTTTTGATATTTTCATCCTGGTAAATTAATGCCTGCATCCCTTTTTATTAATGTACATTTACATCTCAGATCTTTTTTGATATCATCTTTATTCCTGCTTTTTTTTTTTTTTTTTTTTTTTTTTTTTTAAAGGTGACCGGTGTTTACACAGTTCAGATCTGAAACAACCTGAATGCACAAAGGGTTTAGTTTCTGAAACAGAGGTAAACAAAATGCTGCAATAGTACAAATGAGACAGAAATAATTCTGCAAACTATTACTTTTCTTAACATCTTTTAATAACATCTGAATCTTCTATATATCCAAAAGTATGTGGATGCCTGACCATCACACAGATGCAAGTTTGTTGGACATCCCATTACAAAACCCTGGGCATTAAAGGACCATACCAATCATTTTGCATATTTGAGTCTAATATATTCAAGTTTCATACATGTTTACTGACAATCATTTCCCAAAGCATACTACTGGAATGGTAAATTAAAAATGCTTTTTCCTATCTTCCAGCCACCATGGTTTCAGTTCATTCTGATACGCTATTAAAATCAACTTGTTGATACTTGAAATGTTCTTGGGATAGGTAATCCATCATCATGAACAAGACGTGTATTCAGGTTTTTTTTCGAAGTTTTATAATTTTAGTATTTAAGTGAAATAAAATGCACGGGGAATATAGTTCCAAAAGAAGACCTGCATTTATCAAAAAATTTAAATAACTGTGACTTCATAAGGCTGTGTAACTATTAGCAGGTGAAACTTTTTTTTTTTTTAGATGGATGTATCTCTAGAATATTTGATTTTGAAAGATTAAGAGGTTTTGCAAAATATCAGGAAAGCTGAAATACAGTTTTATCCTTTGGGAAATGATTGTCAGCAACATAACATGTATGAAAATTGAATATATTAGGCCTAAACATGCAAAATGAGTAGTATGGTCCTTTAATATGGAGTTGCATTTAAAGTCACTTAGCTCTTCAGTATGAACCATTCTACTGCCAATGTTTGTCTATGGAGCTTGCATGGCTACCTGCCTGATTTGATGAACCTGTTAGAGATGGGTGTGGCTGAAACACCTGAACTCAGTAATTAGGAGGTGTGTCCACATACTTTCGGAGATGTAGTGTAACTGCAACAATTCAGAAATCAGACCCAAAAGGAGATTCGGAGAGCAGATGAAACAGTAAAAAAACAAAAGACTTTACCAGAGAGCAGGCAGGAAGTCCAAGGGAACAAATGAAAGGAGAATGTTGAATCAGGAGTCGAGGGGCAGGCAGGATTGTGACCATGAACATGGGAAGAGCAGGCTAACGGTCCAATCGGTTGGCGGGAATATAGATAGAGACGGAAATATAGCCTGCAGACTGGGAAGAGTTAGACCTGATGTCACTGTGATAGTAATTATACTCTAAGGTGGAGAAGAAGGATTAAGGCACTTGCTGCAGCTCGGGCATGTAGTAATGATGGCTGCTATGTCATTCATGGGTGGACAGAGTAGAAGAGTGTTGCATTTTATGATATGTGTGTGTTGGAATGGCAAGGGAGTTCTGATCTGTGTGCTTAAATGCATTGTAGATAGGTGATACATATCAGAACCCTAAGGGGACATGGGATGAGTTAAAAAAAAAAAAAAAAAAAAATCAGTGGAAGGGGGTAAAAACAAAACAAGCCCATTTGCATCATCTTGCAAAAGTCATTGTGCTGTCTTGCAAAAGTTTTGCCTCATAGTGAAAATATTTTGGAGAGGTCTTGCAAAACTTGTCAAAAAAAAAGGCTATTTATATGTATGTTCCAAACTGAAGTGCTCCATGTCAGTTTTAGTTTAGCCTATAAGTGTTTGCAGTTAATCTGCAGTATATTTTCCTCAACCACTTTATTGTTGATTGTGACAAAGTGTAATACTTAGAAATACTCAGAACTCAGTGTAATGTTCAGAACAAGTGCTTAATCAAGTTTTCTTGCTGGCTTGAACTTAATTATATGTATTTAGCAGCATCCAAATGATTCTGGTTTCAGTAATAAAATAATAAAGTTTGCATCAAGTCAGTTCAGCAAAAGAGACATCTGTCCAAAACCTGATTTATCTTTACTGTTCACTTGAAAAATGACCTGTAGACTTGGGTTTTTGCACTATTTCGCTTGCATTATAACACAAAAGTTCCTGCATTATCTTGCAAAATGTCTTGTTTTATTTTTTTTTATTTATTTATTTTTTTGGTTTTGTTTTGTTTTGTTTTTCCTTCCACTGTTTTTTTTTTTTTTTTTTNTTTTTTTTTTTTTTTTACTCCTCCCATGTTCCCTTACAGGCTCCGTAGAACTGTTGCAGATCTGAAAATATCCAATTCCATTTGCTTTTTTACTGCTTACATGTACACACAGCATATATTAAATATGTCACATTAAGCCAAATTGGCCCACATGTAATTGAAATGTAAATGTAAATGAAGCAAATCCTACATACCCATTGATCGTTATGGGGAAACTGCTTACAGTGGATTTTTTGCAGTGCAGCCAAATGTTTGTAAAGGTTCTGCTGTGCTGGTTTATGATGAATACAAATTACATTTTACCAGCAGCTATTTATGCTGAATGTACAATGTGGCGAATTTGATTTTTACTCAGTTTGTGAGTGAATAAATGCAATCAATAGGTTATGCGTTATAGGTTATAGGTCATAAAAACAACTTGGCACATAGACGATCATGCATTTGTAGTGAAAATAAGACTGAACCCTGTGAGAAAATCCTGTAGAATATCAGC
Source organism: Lucifuga dentata (assembly GCA_014773175.1). Lineage (NCBI taxonomy): Eukaryota > Metazoa > Chordata > Actinopteri > Ophidiiformes > Bythitidae > Lucifuga > Lucifuga dentata. Next base: position 95,195 of record VXCM01003603.1, read on the forward strand.
ACAAGCTGTTAAGACTAAAAACTAAAAATAAAGCTATAATATCAGAGCAGGATGCATTGTGAAAAAATGTGAACACAAACACTGCGGATGTTTCGTTGAGTGTCATCAGAGGTTGAGTCAGTCAAAGCTTGTGGTTATGAGCTTCAAATCAAATATGCTTGAATGGTGCATTAGAGGAAGAAACCTGCGTTTGACTTGTTTGAAGAAGTCTGAAAAAGGTTTTGCAAATGTTGCATCACATTTGTCTGTGTGAAGACCTGCACACGTGCACATGCTCACTCTGGCTGCATTTCTTTACCTTTGTTCACATGTTTGTGCTGGAGTTGGATTAAAAAGCTGAGTTCTCATCCCAGTCAGGTCAAGGGGAAATTAAAAATCAAAAGTTTTGCATCGTAAATGCACCTAGGCAATGTGGATCAATGTATGATACTTATACTGACTTGGTTTTAGCTCTTGTGAATAAAACTTGTCAGTTAAAGCTGAGGGTTTTTTTGCAGCTATCTCTGAAGATTTACATCTCTGAACAACTGAAATATGAGAAAAATAAAACTAAATGTAAGCTATTCATTTATTCATGAAGTGTTTTTGTCAGAGGAAGCCAAACCCTATTTCAGCCCACACTGCACAGAAGGCAGGCAGACAGCTTGGTCTCGTTCCTGAAGCTTGGATCCATGATTCTCACTATTTATTTGCTTACATGTTGAAATCAAACTATAACGGCCAAAAATGTGAAAATTTCATGAACAAATCTCATACTGCGATGCTATCTGAAATACTTTCTTTACCAACATATTGACAAAACAGTCAAATTGGATATCTTGCATAATTCTTTACTGTGAAAACTTTATCAGCTCTAATTTCTTAAAATAGATTATTGTGGCAGCTAAAGTTTGATTTTGTTTGAGTGGTTATTATAAGACAAAAGCCAGGGAAATGCTGAATATATAGCAGTTATGTTGTGATTACAGTATTTATTTGTATTGCTCAGGGTTTTTCCTGGCTCAAAATGAAGTGGAGGCATTACCATAACAGTCGAATTGGGATCCTAATTTTTTACTGGGAATTTAAGGATGTCTAGAATATCTGTAGTTGTCCGCTGCTTCTCCGTGCCACCCTTTCTCTTTTTAGGATCCATTTTTCATTAAAGCGCCAACTTGTAAAATATACGTTTTTTTTGTTTTTTTTTTTTAATTATGTTTTCTTTGTTTAAATTAATTTTAATTGATATAACATTATGCAATGCAAAGGCCACTGGCTGGCCCACCAGGAAAAGCCCCGCCTCTCCTGATGACCGATCCAACCCTGCATCCTGATCAAGTGTCTGTCTGCCTTCTGTGCAGCACACACATGCATGTGTACCAACTGGCTCAAGTAAACATTTTTTACAAGAAACGTATTTTAAGAGTTCTAATAATTATTTGATTGAAGAAAATGACAATCATCTATCTATAAAGACAGTTTCTCTGTCTGCCTGTCTGTAGCATTAATATCTCTAGAACCCGCCACTGTATGAAGCTGAAATTCAGTAGGTATAATGCTCAGGACCCAAGGACATGCAGTGCCGCATGCAAAGTTGCTTGGATGAGCAGTTCTTGAATTGAGCTGTGCCGGTAAAAAGTAGTCCATGCAGCAGGATACGCTCTGGCCGTGGCAACATATGCTCTGCTCCACGGGAACTTATGGCAGGTGCTGAGCACACCACAAAGTCCAACCTGGTCCAAACAGGCACGTTTTCAATGGGCACTGCACTCATTAATTTAAATTTCAAATCAATTGAGTGATCCAATTCTATCCAGCAAAGACTTTTGAAATACATATGTGAATACAGTTAATATTTTGAACCTTCAAGCTCTTTGTAGCCTATGTGTGTATGAGATAGAAAAACATAAACAATTAAACATGCATGACTGAGCATATTGTGTCCTGACCAAAAACCAAAATTTCCAAGACAAGGGGCTCTTGTGCCATGGACACAATGGCACAATGGCAGTCCGACACTGGTTTCACCTGCCCTCATGATTCTCCTCCTCGCAAACTCGCTTTGTAAAGTAATCACTGATTCTATGAGCCATATCTGCAAAGCTGAAAACATTACACTGAAAGTAACGCTTATTTAGGAAAACTTTTTAAGAAACTGGACGTGCTTGGATGCAAAAGAAACAATATTCACCTGTTTGAATAGCCACGAAATATCAGGGTGCCACCTGACACATTGGGAAAATTGCATCTCTTTTCTTTCTCTTTGGCAGTTTTGATAGCGCCTTTCCTGGTGCACTGTGCTGATTACGATACAGCGCACCACATCAGCATAATGCCGCAGCTGCAGTTACAAATGACAGATATCCACGGAGTGCAATGGGTATCTGTCAGATTGTCAGAAAATAGTGTTTTCCATGAATAGTGTTTTCCCGTCAGAGTTTTGTTGACAGTCGGAGGCAGCACCAAATTTGACCGAGGCGGCCGCCTAATAATTCTCTATGCAGGAAAAACCCTGTTGCTCACATGGATGCAACACACTACATCCATGTATATGTACAATATTGTATAATATCGTGTATATATACACCAATGTGGTGGTGCTGTATCGTAATCAGCACAGTGCACCAGGAAAGGCATTACCAAAACTGCCAAAGAGGAAGAAAAGAGATGGAATTTTCCCAATGTGCAGGCCGCATCCTGATGTTTCATAGATGTTTCAATGAAAGGTTGATTTCACATAAATCCCAAATTAACCTATATATATATATATATATATATATGGCTACTGCTCACATGGAGCAGTACACTATATCCATACTTATGTACAACAATATATGTACGTACAGTATGATTTTTTTTTTGTTGTTGTTGATAAATATACAGTATAACAACAACAACAACAAAAAAAATCATACCATATCAGAATTTGGGATTTATTCTGTGTGAAACAAACCTCACCAACAACAAAAGTAACAGGTCATTCACTGATAAGGACCAGAGCAAATGGACTTTTCGTTGATTTGTAGGGGACAGGACCAGCCAACGTAATGTATTTCTCACCACTTCTTTCAGTTCTTTTGTGTTCATGTGCATTCATTTGAGTTTTAAATAGTACTGTAAGTTTGGGTGTGCAGTACATCTAATATTAAATATTCTGGGCGAAGTGTATTGATTGTAAAGTATGAAATGACAAATTTCAGTTTCTTACTTGTGACATGAGGGACGACCTCAAATCTTTCTTCCCTATAAGTTAGACTATCTGGATTTCAAAGTACCTTGCAGCCCGTAGCCTCGTGTCAAGGTGGCAGATTACTTTGCCTTCAATGCCACTGTTTCCCATTATGTTCAAAATTACTTTCTGGCATTTCATTCATCTTGAAGATAATATAAATTATGAGCAGGAAACCTTAAGGACCCCTCAGGATCAGATTACAGGCACATCAGTGAAACATTTCACCTGCGCTCCCCTATCTACGACAGTCTTACAATGCTTTTAATTTGTATGTAAATACAGCGTTGGGTTCCTGCCCAGTTTTTTGTCAAGATGATTAATTCAATTTGTTGAATCACAACACAAATTGAGATCATTTCTGCTCTCATTAAATAGCCTGAATTTATTTGATGGTACAAATAACTTCATTTCATTACATGCCTAAATAGATATTTGAATTGAATGTAGGAGTCATTCAAGGCTAAAGAGGAAAAACCCCTATAGAGATAATGTCATTAAGCGAAGCGAAGCATTGAAGGAAAAAGAATTATCTGAGGGACCTTTATCTCACAAAAGAAACTTTGCTCTTCAAAGATGCAGGGTTACATAAGCTTAACCTCTGTCATCGCTTGATGTGGAAAAACTGAAAAAAAAAAAAAAAAAAAACCCTTTTCACTCTTTACTCCTACATGCTTCACAGAAAGATTAAACAGAGTTGAAACGGGTCTTTTTCGTCTGCATTTCCATTTGTGCTTGGTAACAAAACTGTTGACCTTGGAGCAGAGAAGGATCCCGTTAACAGCTTCCCTGCAGTGTTTTCACAGCTGAGAAAAATAGTCCAAGCTTGATTAGCTTCCATTGTTATCCATATCATATCTCTGCAGTGCATTGTCTGTTGCCAGGCTTTGAAGAGTGTTATCATCAGTGGAAAGTCGTCTGTCCCAGGAGTGCTGTACATTGAAAATCCCAAGCATTACTAAATAGGCTGGCCTTTGCTGCAGCGCTGTCCCTCTATGACCTTCATCATTCCACAAAAACCTCTTCTCTGTGATGTAGACCCCCTGCTTCTTCTCTGTTGGAAGGAAATTTGTTGTGGTCATGAGTTAGAGATCTAGTAATATTTGGAAGCTCCCTGACATCCCTTTTAGCAGAAAAAGGGAGAAAGTGTTGTGTCCTTTTGGAAAAAGCTTTAAGACCCTTTTCTGCTGCCACAGCATTAAACCTTTTGGCGCTTCTTTGCTATTAAAAACAGGACCTGTGGCATTTTCCATTGACCATGGTTATCATTGGTTACAGTTTCAGTTTCTGGTCCCTGTTCAATATGTGGGACTTGTTGGACCAAACAGGACCCTGGAGGTGGGGCTATTGCATGGCTTAGTGCTGATTGATCACAAAAACCATGGCATCACTGAAGTGGCTATGACAGCTGTTAGCCGGCTTGGTTTTTGAGCAATGCATTTGGAAGGTAAGTAACAAGCAAACAAATCCTAAATCTGCAGTTCTAGCAATTCTTTGTCATTTTCTGTGTCGTAAATCTGTGTCCATAATCTGCCATCACAGCCACACCCTCCTTTTTATGGATCTCTCCATACAAGCCACAAAGTGCTGATTAAATACTGTATATGGCTTTCCAGGGAAAGAAATAAAATCAGACCTCAGCACCTCGCTTTCCACCATGTTTGTTGCGTTGGACTACCTAACCATGCTCTGTGGTGATGTAGGTCATGATGGCGTTGGTCGTCATCGCGGCTGAGTTCAAACAGTAAATAGACAGTAATTAGAACTGGATCTAGGGCTAGTTCTAGTTTGGTCTAGTTCTTGTTTCTAGTTCATGTTCCTTGTGCAGTGGAAAGAGAATTTTAGTCAATGGAAAATGCACAACTTCCTGTTTTTAGTACCAAAGAAAGTATGTAAGTCTTTGCACACTGCTGCTTGACAGCATGCTGCATATACTGTATGTGAGCAGTTGTGACTGACTGATGAATGGAGAATACACTGAAAGAAGGGAGGAGCATACAGAGCATCAAGTGTATTCAAATGGCCATGCTGTGGTAACAAAAACATCCCCCTCTGTCATGAATTCTACTTAACCTACATAGGGTCCCATTACTCTGACTCTCCTTCTGCCATATCCCCGTGTACTCCTCTCTTCCACCTTCATTACAATTCTCTCAATCATACCCACCTCCATCTATAACATTCTGTCTGATTCTCACTCGAGATTCTTATTTTCTAACTTCTCCCTGTCTGTTGCCCTCTGGGGCAGCAGTAGTACTGAAACTGCTGTAAAAGTCTTTGCTGTGGGATACCTGAGCCATCTGCAGGGTTTAGGTGTTCATCTGCTGTCAGGAAATGTGATTATAATGTGTGTGCAGAGAAAACAAAACCTTAAGCTCCTTTTCTGAACTCTTCAAACAAAAAAAAAAAAAAAAAAAAAAANTTTTTTTTTTTTTTTTTAATGCATTCATCATCTTTAGTTCCGATGCAGTACCAACAGCGGCACATGACATGTCTGAAGAAAACTATATTATTAACCTGGAGATTTCATTAGCATTCTATTGTGATTCATTGTGTGTTTGTGTTCAGCAGTTTATAAAGCTGATAGGTGGTGGTGATTTTCGGCTTCAGGCTTTTGTTTGTGATCTTTGCATGAGACTGTAGGAGAGGCAGCATATTAAGCCATTAATGGCCAAATGCAAATATTGCTAACTGAGTTTTTATTGTGACCCCTAATAAGCAGGTACTTGTCAGTTTCCATGCTGACCTATGAGCATTAATAAAGCTTTTTAATGAATTGGTAAACATGTAATTTATGGAAATAGCATATAGATGCAATTTCAAATTGACAGAAACAGTTACGCTCTGGGAAACACAAATGTGTATAATTCCCTTCAGTGCTGCACATTTTTTTGCACTGTGCAGATGAGTACACAGATCCTGGGAAAGTTCTGGCATACAGCAGCCGCTGACACTGGCAAAGCACTCAGACCCTACTGTGTGCGACGGCTGTTATTTGAAATAACCTTCCAGTTTCTCTGTCGCATTTTAGCACCTGGAGAAGGAATTCGAGCAGAAAATCAGGAATTGCAGTCATCTAAATGTGAGAGGGGAAGGCATGAGTAACAAGGTCAAAATAGAACTTTAGGTATATATTTTAACTAAAGGAAGCAAGATTTGAATTAAACATGACAGTCATTTTTTTTTTTAAAACTACATCGTTAAGGTCTTTAATAATGAACCCTAGCTTGATCCTGGCCAAAGGGATTATGATTAAAACAATTCTGTGCATTTTGATGTGTCTCCTGTTTGAACAATGTATATTGAAAGCAAAACGATCAAGCAAGCCTCTGTCCTGCTGCAAAACAAACAGACATTCAGACAAACAAACATTCATAAATGGTAACACGTGATTTACTGCGCCGATATGGGCAAATGTCATCACGCAACCAGGTTCCCTCATTCAGATGTTGCCGGCATCTTTTAGTATTTGCCTTGAAAGAGGCTTTACTCACCACAGTATTTCTTTATTTACATGTCAGGGAAGTGATTCATTAAAAAAAAAAAATCACNCTCACCACAGTATTTCTTTATTTACATGTCAGGGAAGTGATTCATTAAAAAAAAAAAATCACACAAACATTAAGACATGTTTCATTCTAGTGATACATTTTAGTGGTAAGGAATCTGAGCAACATTTAAAGCTGTAATTGCCTCACATGTGTTAGCAATCAATAAATTTGATTGATACACTCACACATCTGGTGGTGTCTGATTGTAGTTTTGGAGACTTTCTGACCCCAAGACCTAACTAACGTCTGCAGTTCTCCATCTTGGAGATTTTATGGCCACTTGAACCATCCTCCTTGCTTTGTGTGGGGTCAGCATAGACCCACATCCTCTTCCAGGCAGATTGAGAAAAATATTTGTTTCATAAGAATTTATTTTTCCTTTCAATTTCAATTTCCTTTTAATTAAAGTTCATATTTTTGTTCATATTTTGAATGAAAGCTCAAGAGGATAAACATAAAGAAGTTTTTTTGTTTGTTTGTTTTTTTGACAACTCAAAATTATTTACCATTGTCGCCAATATTTGTGGAGGACATTGGAAAAATAAAGGCCTTGCATGATACACAGACATTCATGTTTGAGCAGGTAGGGAAAGCACAAACTGTGGCCATCCTCGACCCCAAAATGATGCTATGCTGGTTGAGTTTTGATACTCATCAGACACGACCTCTACTCCCACTTTATCTGAACTGAGTTCACAAGACAAAAGCCAGAAGCACACTTCCGCCACAAAGATTTCACACATTTCTGCATGAAAAGTCACACAGCATCCTCTTGTTTCAAAGGGATGACTTAGCCTAAATTTTAACCTCATTCTGCCTACTCTGCCATTTACAAACATCCAGTAAAACGGTCAAGTAGGAGGCTGTGTGAACAGTAGGTGAGCAGGCAGCATGTGAAAGCATGCAACACTTCAAACGTCTGTATGCCATTAAAGTATCATTTTTCAAATAAAGTCAATTCAGCTGCTGGTTGATGATAAATGCTGAGCTCAGACGGCAAATGTAGAAAACTAAAGATACAGACCAGGATGTGACCAGGATGGATGGATTTTATCATCACGTTGCAATGAAGATTAGGCTCAGGCTGAAAGAAGCCTGTTTTATGAGTCATGTCTTTGAAATGTGTTTTCCATAAATTCCCAACAAGTAGCTTTAAACTGAGAAATTATGTTGAGTACTGTACATTAGGGTTTATGTCTGTGGTATATTCTGTGTTTGCTTTTCAGGGTTTCTCTGAAGGTCAAAGCTTGTCAAAATATAGCATTTTATAGCTGCATCCAACATGAAAAGGAAAATAAATTCTTGGTCTCCCATAGGGGCCTGTGTCATCTGTATCCAGATATGTTATTAAGATAAGGCAAACGCCTGTTAATGCATGGTGTAAATGCACACATGGATGAAACCTCAGGAAATCTAGGTTCATCAAGTTCAGTGGGGACACATTTATGACAAAAAAAAAAATCCGCCCACAAGTTTAAAAAAATCGTTTCGCCTGGTCTTTCATCTTGCTCTCGTTAATAAATGTACTCTGAATCCAGATTTTGGCTTGTTGAAAAATGGGTACCTGTATAGTGACAGCCCATTCATAAAAGTAGTTTTTATTAAATAAAAAATAAATAAATAAATAAATAAATAAATAAATAAATAAATAAATAAATATTATAAAGGATGAAGCTCTTCCTGAAAATCAATTTCAGTGCAGGCAGTATCGAGAAGGCAATATTAATATTCGTAAGTGCAAGTCCTGACCTCGGTTATGTCATTAACATAATAATAATAACATAAATACAGAGATATTTTAGCATTTTAAATGTAGAACTGAGGCTTACACACTCAGCGTCACCGAATCAAGCTGCAAGTCTGCTGTGTCAAAAGAGATTTAAAAAATAATCTAAGTAGGAAACAACCTAAGCACTAAATCCCTTCTGAAAGGACAAATTAATTAGCTTTAAAGGTCTTTTGACTTTGATGTGTTCAGTCTTTTCGCTCCACCTGCTGATGGAGAGAAAAGTAATACGCATCATCTGAATGTCATCAGTTTATGTAACCACTTTCAGATCTCAACGTGGGATCATTGATATCCGTGTGTTGACTTTGATGTAGTCCATTTGACATTTTTAGCAGCCAGTCATCATTAATTAATGAAACTCATTTGTTCAGAGTGCTTGGCTGTGTCAAATGTTCAGAGCTGCTTAACTGAAATGCAAAGCCCATTTCAGAACACAAAAAATTAAAGCAGTGGCAGAGCTGTAGTTAATACATTTTCTTGACATTTAAATTGCAATGACGGCATTATAATACATGCTCAGAGTTGTTAAAAGCACAGGGAGTGTATAGAAGTGTCCTGTGGAAATAAAGTGGAGTGAAATGAATGGAGTCTGCTGTCACAGACTGATTAATGAAATTTGGATGTACAACTTAAGATAACCTTTATTTCCGGATTACAGCGTCATTTTAATTAGAGATGGTATCCACAGACCACATGGTAATTAAAGATAGCAATTTCAGCCACAGATTTAAAAAAAATATATATCCAGTGAATTAGACAGTGATTTAAGAATGTATATGTCAGTCATCCTCAAAGTCTGGACTCCGGTCCAGATTGGGACCAAATCACAAATAGCTCCAGACTCTGAGCAAATTATACTTTTCATATGGGGCAGGGCCTTTCTGTGTGGAGTTTGCATGTTCTCCCTGTGTCCGCATGGGTTACCTCCAGGTACTCCGGCTTCCTCCCACCTCCAAAGACATGCATGTCAGGTGAATTGGGAACTCTAAATTGCCCATAGGTGTGAATGAGAGTGTGAATGTGTTTGTCTGTCTATGTCAGCCCTGCGATAGACTGGCGATCTGTCCAGGGTGTACCCTGCCTCTTGCCCTATGACCGCTGGTATAGGCTCCAGCCCCCCCGTGACCCTCAACAGGACAAATGGGTTTAGAAAATGGATGGATGGATGGATATATATGTATTATTTGTATTATCTGTGAGACATTGCTGGAACAAAATGAGTCAAAATGCGAAACCGAATGTCTAACTGCTCCACTATCTGTGTGAGAATGTCTCTGCTTTGGTATGGTCTAATCACAATCAGCGTCCCATCGTCTCCATGACAACAATGGGTTGACAGGGCGTTGGGCTCATTGAGAGTTGACAGTACAGCTACTTTCATCAGCACCTACCCCCACCTCCCTGATCGACACCTTAAATTCCCGGTAAAAATTAGGATCCCAATCCGACCCTGACTGACTGACCTTAATAAACAGGCCTTTGTCTTGTTGAAAATTTTCTTTGTAGACCTTTAAGATTTATATTTGAGTATCCTGGTATATGTATAAAAGGGGCTGAATCATGAAACAGCTGTCATGTCACTGCGATTAAAAGTTTGGAATCACTAGTGATTTTCACATAGAATCAATGTTTCCAGTCATGTAAAACTAGTTTTGTTTCATATGTATGTATGTATAAAATGATTCTACTATGTCTGTTAGTATTTTGCGCCTACAGGTTTAAAATCATTTGCAAGAAGCTGTAAAATATCAAGACATTTTAATTGCCCAGAATCATGACATGAGTAGATGATTTCAGATTCATGTAGAGAAGCTGTAGTTAATATATCATGTGGTTCCAGAGATAATTAGGAAATTCTACATTATTCCCTGATGCTCTAGAAACTGATGCCTCATATTTACAAAGCAGAGATTAAATCTCACGGTGGAAACTTTGATGAGAAATCACTAAAATAGTGTTATTTCTCATTTAAAAACTTTTTTCCTCCAAATACTAAATGAAATACTAAATAAAGCATTTTAAAATACATTTTACTGTTTGTTTCATATAATTTAAAAAAAAAAACACTATTAGTGAATAAAATAGCAAGAACAACTTAAATGACAAGTGATTCTAAACTTTTGAGCTTTTTGAGTTTATTAAAATTAAATATGCATAATTAAATTTAAATTGATTCAACTTCTACCCATATGCATTTGTTATTAACACACTCATGTGTCTGCTTAGTATTTTTAATTCATTCTCTGGTCTGTTTCTCTGAAGGGAAAATGTATGATTGCCCATCTGGGCTTTCACTGACATTCCCTTTAATATGATAAACATTAAATGCTATAGCTTCGCTGATACATTTCCAGGCTCTGTTTCCTCTCTGCAGACTATCACCCCTCCGAGGATGGTGCTACAAACCCAAACACTGTATACAACTCTCAGCCAGACAGTCTGCCCTGAAGCCAAAATCCCCTCGGTTAGCCAAGCTTGTGTTAATACAGTTAGATTTGTGAACCCCTTGCTATGAGCAACAAGCAGAGATGAGGGAGGGCCAGCCAGCCAGATCAAATGACTCAACTCTCCTGAGTGCTGTGTGCTGTCAGCGTGAAGGATGCCGCCCTGATTTGTTTTGATTAGCGAGCGTAAATCTATCAGAAACAAAGAAACGGGAGAAAGCAGAGGATTCCCCTGCTCCTCACTTAAGAAAAGCCAGACAGCAATGCTGTCAGACATGCATTATGTTGTTTTTTTTTTTGTTTTTTCCTGTGTTTATAGATCATTGACTTCCTGCCGCACTGTGGGTTTTTGGGGTTTAGCGTAAAACAAGTCATAGACATTCCTCTTTTCAATTTGGCGATCGCTGAACCGCATTCGAGCCAAATCCAATACTGCAATACAAATGACCTTCTGATAGTCACTCTGAGCTCCCACCAAACCCATTACCAGAAAAAATCATCTATGGAAATGAGAAGTCGCTATCTGTTCTACTCACCTCCCACTGGAATTCTCACTAGACTCCTTCTCTCCTTGAACGATTCATCCAAGGGCTGAAATTATCTTAGCTTTGTGTGCTTCGTTAAATGACGTGAACGCATAATTACCCATTTTTGTTCACATTCCAGGTTTTGGTCATGTCTAAAGCAGGCGAGATGATAGCGTCAGGGCTGTAGGTTTGCTTAGTCTTTTGCTCATAAATATGCACGATGTTCTACTGTGCATGTGTAAAATTCACGTATACTCCATACAAGTTAATGAACTGTTCCATAAATGCGAAACAATGCACATATGCTTATGTTTTCTGTCTCATCGCTTCCCTCTATAATATGATTCAACCAATGCCGTTATCAGGTCCCTATAGAATTGTGATAGAAACAAGAAAGTACTGCTCTTGTACATATGTTGTGTGCTATTTCAAGGGTATGCATGAATAAATTAGAGAAATAAGATATATACTGTATTTATAAATAGGAGATTGTGAATGTGCCAGCTATGCTAGCTAGTTATCGTATAAAATGTTCCTTATTTGTTGTTCAAAGTGACCCAGTAAGCAAGAGTAAACACTTTAATCAGCCAGTTTGTTACATCGCCAAAGACAGAACAAAATGAAACAAGAGAACTGGCATTTGCTGAACGTTTAGACTAATCATGCCTGCAGCGGATGACCTGGGTGAATTATACTTTCCCACTGGATTTAGCAGTAAAGGAATACTTGTACATTTAGCCTCAAATCTTCAAATTATCATAAGCATATATACTTTGAAGAGATCTGCCATGACCTGAGCCTCTTCAGAAGAAAACAGTAGTGATATGGATGCTTTGTACACCTTATCATATTGTCTGTCAGTCAGATTCATCAGTCTGTTGTGTGAAAATGACTGGTGTTCAACTTGCTACATCCTGCTTTATCAATTTTCTTGCAAATTTGTGAGCTTTGTTTTCTGTAAATCTGAGTTTTTCTCTCAAACTTTTGAGTTTTTTCATGCAAACTATTGAGTTTACAGTATTTCTGAGAATATCCCCCCGTCTCTTTTTTCCCCATCAAATATGGCTCTAATATACTAAGAACCTTCATGGAAATATTGTAAATCAGGACATTTTATGGGGTCATTCCTATGTTCCAAGGGTCCTATGTTCCCCAGCTCTGTACAGCACAATAGAGCACATAATGGATTAGGGTTAGGGCTAAGGTTAGGGTTATTCTGTCACATTAAGTGAGTGTAGACAGAATATTGAACTGGGGAACATAGGACATATAGAATACATATACATGTATATACATACATATAGAATTTATGCAAATTAGAGACTTGTGGGGTAATTCATAAAAACAATTCCATCGTAACAACATTGCTACAAAGCTTCCATTGCATTAATACTACTGGTAACCCAGTGTGTTATTACAAGCCAACGAAATCATGCAACATGCTTAAGATCCATGCTAAATTATCGCTCCCTCTGGGGTCACAGCAAAATGGACTTTAAATTTTACAAAAGAAATGTGGTTGCGCTTAGTTGCTTAGCCTTAATTTATTTGACAGCAAAACTCTGTCTACAAACCATGGCCTTCCTCAACTAATTTACACTCCTCCTCATATGTTCCAGCAACTGCAGCTGCAAAATTTCCCATGGTGCCAGATTTCTTCCAGATTTAATAGAAATTAAATTTACCTTTAGCCTGAAACTTGCATTACATTTAGTTTACCTGACATGTAAATGAGAAAATAACTGTAGTAAGACTGCTTTCAATTCAAGTGAATGAAAGGAAGGTAAAGTGCATTTGTGAATGAGGGAATATGGCTGTGTGAACTTTTCTGTCCTTGCTGTCATCTGGTGATGATTTTTACAAATTACCCTCTTTGTCAAAGATTCCAGTCATTATTGCTTTGTCTTTATTGCTTGAAAAGTGTCTCATTTTACTACATTTGCAACCAAAAGCCTGCAGTATCCATTTGCTCTTGCCAATCTCATGCAGCATCAATGAGATGTCTGGTCTGTGCCAGGAGGACTTTTCTCTCTCTTGAAGGACCCATCATCTTGTTCCAGCTCTTTCAGGGTGATTTTATTTTGGGTAAAACCTTTCAACAAATTCTCTGCAAGGCCAGCGAAGCAATAATTGGCTTGTGCTTCAGGGAACGTGCTAACTGTGGAAATTGTTCCGTGGAGATGACACGAGTCTCTAAGGATGAGGAAGTCTATCAGACTCCCTGACTCCTTCATTTAGGATGTTTTCGCGAGTCAAGTCCACTATTTTTGATCATTAAAAAAAATGGGAAGTGACCATTTCCATAGTCAAGTGTGGCTAATTTTACACTACATGTGAAAGTAAATATGATCAATTATATGATTTTTAAAATGATAATTTAGGTCATTTTCATATGTGATACTAAGGATTGGGATTCATAAAAAATCACCGTAACTACACAGCGTCACTAATTGAAGCTCATTTATAGAGCTTGCTTTTCGCTAATCAACACACCGTTGCACCATGAAGGTGGCGTTGTTATGAGGTGTCACAAGTAGAAGCCAATTAAGATCAGCATGTTAATGAGCTGCTTCATATTTAACAGTCACGCTTCACACTGCTTTCGCTGGTGTCAAAGCAACATCGGCACATTAAATCCGCAGAGGAAATATGAATTTTCTGCTATATCTCTGCATTTTCAGAGATCGACGCTTATAGAATACACACCCACATGCCACACATAGCTGCACATGAGGTATGTGTGGTGTGAGAGAGAGAGAGAAGAGAGAGAACAGCAGATGAAGCTTGAGGAACAGGCACAGCACCATGAGAATGTGTGAGATCTGATCGAAACTCGCCACATAAATATAATGACTGATCAGATGAATGGGCTTAAAGGACCATACCAGCGATTGTGCATGTTTAAGCCTAATATATTAAATTTTCATACATGTTACGTTACTGACAATCATTTCCCAAAGGATAAAACCGTATTTCAGCTTTCATGATATTTTGCAAAATTTCTTTATCTTTTGAAAATCAAATATTCAAGCGATACACACATTAAAAATGTATGTTTCTCCTGCTAATAGTTACACAGCCTTATGAAGTCACAGTTGTTTAATTTTTTTTTTTTTTTTTTTTTTTTTTTNGGGAAATGATTGTCAGTAACATTACATGTATGAAAACTGAATATTTTAGGCTCAAACATGCAAAATAACCTGTATGGTCCTTTAAATATCAAATTTTCTGACCTTACATGTGAGACAAATACAGGTTAAAATGTCTTTAAAATGTCGCTCAGATTTCATACCACTGAACTTCACCACCAGAGTGATGCAGGTCTTGCATTTTGCATGACAGTGTGTTTTATGAATCAATTCTAGATAAGGAGTACAATAGTAACACCTCTTTCAAGGTGAACGCTAAAAGATGCTGGTAACAGGCGTTTAGGAATAAGGGAACATGTTAATGTGAGGATATTTCTCCTTGTCAATACATCAGTCCAGCAGCCTCAAGAGGGCACGAATGCAGCCTCAAGGGGGCACAAGCCAGTGTCCACCTTGTGCCGGTCCCAAGCCCGAATAAATG
>VXCM01003604.1:0-59490 GCA_014773175.1 Lucifuga dentata
TCTCATCTCTAGACTCTTTCCTTTCCTCTTTTCTCTCTGCCTACGGACACGCCTTCCTCCTCTCCTAGAGGGTTTAAAAGACTGTACCACCCATTTTGCAGCCTAATATATTCCATTTTCATACACGTAACATTACTGATAATCATTTCCCAAAGCATAATGGTGAATTAAAAAAAAATTTTTCTTACCTTCCAGACCTCCATTGGTTTCAGTTCATTCTGGTACGCTATTAAAATCAACTTGTTGATACTTGAAACATTCTTGGGATAGATAATCCATCATGGCAAACAAGACGTATGTTCAGGTTTTATTTGAAGTTACATTATTTTTTTTTTTTAGCGTTTAAGCGCGTTAAAAAGCACAGAGTGAATGTATATCTCCACCTGCGTTTATCGAAAAATTTAAATGATCGTGACTTCATAAGGCTGCGTAACTATTAGTAGCCGAAACATCGATTTTTAAGGTGGGTATATCGCTTGAATATTTGATTTTGAAAGATTAAGAGATTTTGCAAAATATCAGCAAAACTGAAAAACGGTTTTATCCTTTGGGAAATGATTGTCAGTAATGTAACATGTATGAAAATTGAATATATTAGGCTCAAACATGTAAAATGGCCAGTACGATCCTTTAATGAGTCTAAAAATAATGGTAAACCACTGTTACCAAAACAAAATTCTTCTCCAGAATGCACACTTAAAACATGCACATTTCAAAAGTGTCTTATTTGATTGAATAGGAAAAAAAACTTGCATGTCTATGTTCAGTTTCTTTAAGACACGAGTCACAAAAAAATCAATAAGTTCATTAATTAACAACTGTAAAGATGAGGGTAAAAACACAAGTTTCAATCTAGGCAATTTTTTAAAAACTTCTTACTTCACAATACGTATGATGTCTCAAAAGAAATCAGGTCCTTTGCATCTTTCACAATGAAACAACTATTTCATAGGGGGTTCTACTTTAGGTTGGAGCTTGTGCTGATAGTGTAGTTAGTCCTTGTGTTCAGCCTTCTGTACTGCTGTATTGGTGTTCACTGCTCCATGAGACTGTGGACAGGATCATTTAACACAGGGCACTAGGTCTCTCAGCACATCGAGTAAAATAGTAATATATTTCTTGTAGCAAAAGGATAATGATTTCTCATAAGGTATCACTTTTCTACTGATGTCGGTGTCAGATGTCTGGTGGAATTGTGTTCTTACATATTTCTCTGTGAATATGATTGTCATTTGGGGTTGAGCCAAATGCTTGATGGCAGCCCACTGCTGCGCCATGGTGAGGAGTATTTAAAAGATTTGTTTCTTTCAGAATGTCTTTTTTTTTTTAACCATCCTGTCCTTTTTGCTTTCCTTCATTTTCTTGTTCTTTTTAATGATTTCCAGCCATTCATTATCCAGAGAAAGCCTGGCTCTGGGAGGTTTTGGCTAACCAGTGTCCACTCTCACTTGCATGATCCTCACTTTTACTGTCTCATTACTCAGTCTGACTCACTTTCCCATCTTTTTCTCTCTCCTTGCTTTCTCTCACTCTTTCGTATCTCTCTGTCTTTCACTCCACTTCTGTGGCCAATAAATCATTTGTGTTGGAGAGAGCAGCAGCAGTATTGTGTAACTTGCCTCTCTCCCCCAAACCCTCCCTTGTCTATAAAGCCAAACATGGCTTGACGGACTGCTCGCTCAGTTTGCTCTAAACACTAGCCCAGGACACTGACAAAAGGTTTCATTTAAAGTCTCACGGTGAAGGGTTAGCCAGCTCTAAGACAGGGCTAATAAAATGGAGGGACTAGCTGGACAGAACAGCGGGGTAGGTGTGTGCATGCCAGACAGTGGGGGGTGTCGGGATATTTAGAGGCAATTTCACTTTAGAAAGTTACATAACAACTACATACACACCTTGGAAAGGCAGCAAGTGTTTCAAGGAAATAACACATTTAGATTGAGTTGCTGTTTTTAGATTTTAGTAAGGATGGAAAAGTTGATTAATCACTTCAGACTTTTCTGTTGGAAAAAAGGACCATACCACCCATTTTGCATGTTTGAGCCAAATATATTCAATTTTCATACATGTAAGGTTACTGACAATCATTTCCCAAAGCATATTACTGGAATGGTGAGTTAAACAAAATTATCCAGACCGCCATTGGTTTTAGTTCATTCTGGTACACTATTAAAATCAACTTGATACTTGAAACATTGATGCTTGAAATGTTTTTGGGATAGATAATCCATTATCGTGAACATGTGCATTCAGGTTTTTTTTTTTTTCCGANGGTTTTTTTTTTTTTTCCGAAGTTTCATAATTTTTGCATTTAAGCGCAACAAAAAGTGTGGAGTAAATGTATGTCTCCACCAAAGAATATAGTCCCAAAAGACCTGCGTTTATCAAAAAATTGAAATGAACTTGATTTCATAAGGCTGCATAACTATTAGCAGGCAAAATATCAATTTTTAAGATGGGCGTATTGTTTGAATATTTTATTTTGAAAGATTAAGAGATTTTGCAAAATATCAGGAAAGCTGAAATACGGTTTTATCCTTTGGGAAATGATTGTCAATAACCTTATGTGTATAAAAATTGAATATATTTGGCTCAAACATGCAAAATGGGTGGTATGTTCCTTTAAATCCACTTGCATACTGGCCTAAGACTGGGTGTCTTAATTGATTGCTGCTGTGTGATGGCCTGCAGTGGCCACAGCTGCAGTTCAGCGTCTTTCAGAGTTGCGACAGGTGCAGGTGTATTGTGTGACCTTTAACCCTCATCTCAGCGTAGTGACCTGCCAATCCAGCCACCTGTTGAGGTCAGATTTCTGCAGCCAAGATATTATTAGAAAAGAAATAAAGTGCAGCCCCGGAGTTGATAAATAAATCCATTTGTCAGGATAAGACATCAGGAAATAGAAATAGGTAGAAGATTGTGATATTAAGGTGAAAAAGTTGCACAGTAGAACGTTCTGCTGATACATCTAGGCCTCATTTAATGGGTAGCACTTGCTTGTAAAATCCACAAAACGTGCAGCCTAAGTATGTTGGCTAGCATTGCATTGTTGTTGGGTGGTAAATCTCTCTCTCTCTCTCTCTCTCTCTCTCTCTNCTCTCTCTCTCACACTCTCATAAACCTCCAGCTTCCTCATCATGACCTGGCCTAAAAAATTCCCATTTCCAGCAGCCATATTTTGGCCCATCTCCAACCTCAGCACCTAATCAGCTTAGCACTCTCTCCTCTCCTCTGTGGTTTTTTTCTGTGCATGAAAGCAAAAGAAATCCATCCCCCTCCCCCCCAAATAAAAGATTTACTACAAACTACATTCCTTTGAGATATTAACTGCAGATTGAAAAAAAAAAAAGCAGAACAATAGACTGAAACCCATACTGAAAAATTGACTGCAATAAAATACTTTTGAAACCACGTCAGGGTTCTAAATAATAAAAATGGCAAACAACTACTGTATCACCCACATTTTTCAAAGGGCATGTGCTGGTGTTTTCTTGGGCTTGATTACATTATTGTGGCATAAATCAAGTTAAGTAATGGTGTTAATTTCCTGTATACCCTATCACGGATAACGTAACACAGCAGTGATGAAAACAGGTTTATGATTTCATCTGGATATTTTAAATACAGTAATGTGAAACAGGCCAAGATAATGTAACATCATCAATTGCCCAAAAATGTTTCTAAGCCTAAGATATCTGGCAGCTTCTCAAAAGAAAACTCAAGAGCAAAAATCTGAATTTACTGGAAAACAACAAACTATATCAACTTTAGGCTGTTCTTGCACACAGCAAAAACAAACAAAAAAAAAAAAAAAAANATAAAAAAAAAAAAAATCTGAGGATAAAGGAACTAGAGAAAATTATTGTTCTCTATTACAGCTACTTGTTGGTAGGCTGCATTCTTCCAGGGGCTAGGTAGCAAACCTCACCCCACATTTACATGATGAATCTTTTTTTTTTTTTTTTTTTTTTTGTTGGCATCTTTTTTGCATCTTCTACAGCAATATCTTGGCTTGGTAGTTTTTACTGTTTCACTCTGTTTTAGGTTTTTTTTTAGGTCCTGTTTTAGAAATAGCAGATGACCACCAGATCAAGAAGCTATAGAAAGCTGCTCCTTAGCCATGTGGGAAACGGTTAATTCCAAAAATTAGATATTAAGCTGGCCAAATTAATATTTCCTTCCCTCCTTCCCAACTTTCCCTTCAGACTGATGGACTACTTTGTCTCACCATAGCAAGGCTGTTGCAGAATTGCAGTTATTATCAAAGGAGTTACTGTATTTGAAGCCTGACTGAAAACCATATGTAACCTTTGTGGTCATTGTCTTGCTGTTTTAATGATATTTATACAAGCCTTGTACAGTATATTGATAGTAAAAAGTTTTCAATCAGTGACAATTTTATGTTGTGGGTATTTTAAGATGGCAAAGTCCCAGAAGAAAGTATTTCTCTTCTCCTTGACCTGCTTTCTAAAGTGCTGTGTCAGAGTGCTTTATGGGACGCTGCGGCGATCCAGACACACACTGCTGTTTTGGGGAGCCGTGTGATCTTGGAACAGCCGAATTTTGCTGTGGAGATGAAAAGCTTAGAGCTGCAAATAAACATTGGATTTATTGCTGAAGAAGTTAGTAGGTGCCTGACACTTTGTTTGGAGAGAACGTTAAGAACACTGATTAAATGGTGCTGTAAATTAAAACCCTGGTCCATACCACAGGACATCCAGTTGTGATCAGTATTGACCCGATGGAGACAATTTATTCCGGGCTTAGTTGTGGTATCACTGTGATGTGCATTTACAAATTTAGATGGAGCTGAGCCACCTAGGGTTTTAGATAAGCCATACCTTCCTGTCTCCATGGAAACATGGTCCACCACCCTGACCTGGTTGTCTAATAAAACACTTTTGTTTTTTCCACGTCTCGTCCCCTTTTATCAGATCACACTTTTCTCTTCATCTCTGCATGGCTCGTAATAGAATATAGGACTTTCTGACTTGTAAGGCATTGGTAAGAGTTCAGAGAGGAAGGAAAGAGCTTTGAAAAAGTGAGGGAGAGAGTTAAAAAGTCAAGGAATTAATGAAAGAGATTACCAGTTGGGCAAACACATACACACACATACACAATGCTTGCTAGCCATTGTGACATGACGCATCTTGATTATATCATCTGTTTCTGCAGCCTGCCAGTCTCTATCATCACCCAGACATAGACTGATTTATATTGCTTGCTCGCTCACTTGCTCACTCACTCACTCACTCAGGCGCAATGCCAAATCTTCATTAATGGTGCTCTATATAAAAATTAAGGAAATAAACCTATTTATTTGTTTCACTCACACACACAAATTGGTTTGCCATTTAGTAGGCCTACTAGTACTACAATAGGCAAATAGTGGGCAGCATTGCATCTAGTTCCTTTAGCCACAGTAACAGTTGCATCTGACTGACAGACAAATCCTGGCTGCCAGTTATAAATAGAATCCTATGATGGTGGTAGTTTAGAAATTATCTTCATCCTCCAACTCACCCTCCTCTTCCTCCTCCTCTGCATGCTCTGTCTCTTGCAAGCCAGAATTAAACCACCCACATCTCTCTCCGTTCTCTGTGTAGAGAGCATTGGTGTCAGTGTGGAATACCATCCGCAGACCTTTTTAAAATATCACATGAAAATAATGAAATTAATTTACCAATTTATTTATTAAAATTCAGCATTAAAATGGTGCTTTGTCATTATCCTTAACTTGCAATGTTGCTGTGAACTCCAGTTTAAAGCAGATTTCTGTACTGTAGCATTCAGCACAACTTCATGAACACATTCCAATGGAGTGAGGTGTATCTCAGTACGCCTAGAGGACGATACTTGGCTTGGCAACAGATATCTGTCATATCCACCTTAAGGCCTGGTTTGATAGAACTACTATACGATAGCCTGTCTAAAGCACAAACAGGTGGGTAGGCATTGTATCAACGCCAGTGGTAAGATTCTGTGCCATTGTACTAGCTTAAAGTTGCTTCAGTCTTGGGGACAGTGATGATTGTAATCCTTTCCATGAATAATCTGTCAACTCCAATCCGTAGTCTGATCTGTTTGGATGTGTACTTAATGTGGACTTCGGAAAGAGACAGGAAAAAAGTGTGTGTTTGATATTCCTCCAGAGAGCAAGAAAAGAGGTGACTCCATCTGTCTAGCACCTGGGGACATTTCCCTGTAGCTGGTTGTTGGCTTGCTCATGGGTATCAAAGATGTTTACCCCTGTTGTGCTAAGTTGCTAAGGAAAGATTCATTGCATAACTGCCGTTATCAGTAACAAGCAGAGGCTGTTGGACCCCGAAAAGACCCGAGTCTAGTCCATGTTCATGAGTCAGTCAAAGCAGTGCCAGCTCATCAGCTCTCCTTTTGGTTTCCATGTCTTTAATGATCAAAGACAAATGGCTTAATGGAGAAGAATGTGGAAACAATCCTCCAGGATCTTGCTGTTGCATGCCTAACAAAAGAGTAGTGTAACTTAACATGAGCAAATATGTAGCATTTGGATTTGTCACCAAACAATGCTAGACAAAGTGGCGCCTATTATCAGCTGACAGGTGTTTCTAATAAAGTTGCAGGTGTGTCTAACCAAATAGCAGTGAGCATATTGCTGGTAATTTAAACTGTTAGGAAAGCAATGAAAAATAATGTGAATATAATTAAAAAAAAAAAAAAAAGTTTACCAATATGAGAATCTTCATCCATCACATGCTTAAATAGCACAATAGGAGCAACAGTCGCAATTTCTCAATTAAAATTATAACCAAGGAGTATAATAAGCATGTCATTCAAGCGTGAAATGTTATGTACCTCTGCTAAACTTGTTTTGTTAGTAGCCGTGCTCGCTGGCTGATATTCAAATTCTTAGTTATAACAGTTGGTAACAGTGTAAATGTGCCGTGTCATGCCCTCCCTCCTTTCTACTGACTCAGTTTAACTACACTCTTGGATCCGTGTCTTGAAATGGGCTCTGTTGGACTCAAAGCATTGATGCCAGAGGAAGAGAATTTGCTTAACAACCAAAAATGAAAGTAGAGTGTCAGCCCGCTGCCAAAAGAAGAAGATATTTCTCCTTGTGTGTCATTAGAGAGAGAATGGGATGTTTCGCCTAGCTGTAGAGTGGAGAAGGGTGAAGGGAGCCAAGGGTGCAAAGGCATGCCTGCATTGAGCTTACTAATTAGGGTTTTCTTAAGAGAGAACTTGTTCATAATGAACACTGTTGTAATTCTGCACAACATCTGGATAGAGATAATAAGACATATGGTTAGAATGGAGGGGAAAGGAAGATGGGCCTATGCGATGCTCATGCAACAAAAAAGTTATGTATAGTGTTGAACTTTGGTAGAACCTTGTAACGTGTAGCTTCCTGTTCATGAGATTATCAATGTGAATGGGAATAGGGGAATACTTTTTTTGTGTGTCTCTTTTCTTTCTCATTGCATGTAAAAATGGGATTCAGAACATATAGCATGTGAACTAAAAACAGATTCCTTCTATGTATAAACTAATCCTGTTCTAGTAGTAACAATGGATAGAAATGATTAAGTATTTTTGCTTGCACACTGCACTATTTAAGTCAAAAAGTTGTCATACCCCGGATGAGCAAAATGCTCTCTTAAGTAGTAAAATAATTTTGGCATGCTTTATAATTGTATATTATTAAATAAAACTATAGGGAGAATGCTAAAGCTCTTAAACTTCACAGATGTTGGCCATTGCTATGACAGCTAACATGGTACACCTGAAATATGGCAAAAACTATGGCTGCTGATTCAAGACAACCACCTGCTCCAAGAGACGTCTTAGATTGGATGAGAGAAACCAAGCCTTTTATTTAAAGTTTGTCCCCGTGTCTTTCTTTGAGACTCTGTTCAATGACCCATCAAAACGGTATTCATTATTTTGTCTGAACAACTTCAGAGACAAAATAAGTTTATGCTGGCTTCATAATTTCCATGCACTGATCACAAAAGAATGCTTGTCTGGGTCTGTTGTCTCTCTGCGTCTCTAAAACCCTGGTCATTTCCTCGTTGAGAGTTAAGGGGAGGAGTAGCTCTTTGGACTGTGGCGGCCGACAATCCCACATTGTGAACCGGTGCTGCTTCACAAAGGGCCCATTGTGGAGCGTGGCAGCCCAGGGAGAAGGGACCCGGTCTAGGCTGGGTGACAGAAAGGTGTTGGTTCGGGGGCCCTGGGTCTGGGGACTAGAGGTATGGTGGCTGGCGCAGAGTAGAGGTGTGTATTGGTGCTCAGCTGACACAGTGCTGAGGTTGGGAGTGCACACGTGTGAGCAGAGCCCTGTGCTGTTCGCCACATAGCACCTGCAGTAAATATATATTGTATTCCCTCACAACCACCAGCTACTTTATGCAAATACACACTTTTCAATCTCTGGCTGAACTGGAGCTTTAAGAAAATATGCTTTTAATCAGAACTGCTCTTAGTCTCTAATTTATTTTCTGTTTGTCCTTGAGAATCCCATGCTGTGATTATAACACTGAGGTCTCAAGCTGCTTGTACAACTGTTTCCAGAATTTGGACTATTTTGCTGTTTATCCTCTTCTGACTCCAGCTGAAGGACAAACCATGTACTGTTTACACGGACAGATGGCCAAGCGGTCCGGAGTCATAATCCGCAAAACCTCTCCTTTTCCTGCTGCACTGTTATTTCTCTTGTCCACAGCACAACACTTAATCTTGCCTCTCACCCTCTACCGCTCCTTCACCCAGTCTCCAAACCTTCTCCCACCCTCCATGTCTGAGAGTGACAGGGCTCTCAGGTCAAGCTGACGCCGGTCTCTCTGTCCAGTCTGAAGCAGACCCAGGCCCTCGCCCAGCTGTCCCAAAGTCTATTTGTCCGTCTGTCTGTCAAGCCCGGCTGTTGTCCTGGCCTCTCGCCTCGGTGTCAAGAGCCCTTTGGCATGAGGCACCTTTTAGCTACAGGTACAAGAAGTTGGACCAAAACATAATGGCCAGCTGAGTCACTTCCTACATGGCACTGGTCTGCAAGATGTGGCAAAGATCAAACTACCTATCATATACCATGCTGCGTAGATTTTCAGTCTCAGGTTTGGTTTATCTCACTGCCTTTTTGTCCCGGCCGTATCTATTACAATATAAACAGTTGTGTAGGAGTTGAGAATGAAAGCAACATTTAACACTGACAGAGTAAATACAGCCTCTGAACCTTAGGGTGGGATTTCCACAAACTGTTAACTATTGACTTCTCTGTCCACATCAGAGCCATCCTTTGGTTTAAATTGCTCCATGAGTGACAGGCTATGGTTACGCTGCACAAATTGCGTCCTTGAGTCATATTTATTTGGTCACGAGCGAGCTTGAACCCCGATACCTTTTAATTTTGTTTTCAGCTCTATCTCCTAATATATTCCGATTTGCAGATGGCTGTAATTTTTCATCTGGCTTCCTGATGCTGATGGCTTTTGGCCACTGTGGCATTTTGGTATCTGTAATTGTGCCTATATTTTTAGTGCTCTGAAGGTAGGACCCAAAGGTTGTTCAAACAGCTGCCCATGCCCAGTGCAGTTAGTTATGCAGCACTCACGTTACTTCATTGAGCAAATATAAATCTCTTAGTCAACATGAGATTATCAGAGCTTCTCCCATTGCTCAAGTAAGTCATTTGGAGGTCAGTCAATGCAGAAGTCAGATTCCTGAAGTGGCAATCTGCAGATTTTTGTCTCCTTGAAGTAGTGTGTAAGATTGCATTTCTCTAAGGATTTTTCTGACAAACGAACATTAAAAGCATTTTTTTTTTAAATTGCATAACGAGCTCAATAGATACACACTGAGCACATGGCTGAATGCACTATAAATAGATTATCTAATCAAGTCCAAGTCAAGCCAGTATTTCATCATTCACTGTAAATGAGCTGTGCCTACATACACGTCCATTGTGTGCGCTTACATAAACCTGCATGTAAAACCTTAAGTGTGTGTATGCAAACACACCAGCATTATTCTGGCAGTCTTACGGTTCTTTTTTTTTCATGGCTAACAGATGGCATCTGTGTCATTGCATATAGCTGGCTTCACACCTCACAGCTAGACTGAGCTCAGCATTGAACTGTTGAGCTGATTAAAATCAAATCTGTTCAGTGAAGCAATGCATTTAAACTGTTGCTACTGTAAATGGAACACAGTCGTTTCACAGGTACATGCAGGCCCTTTCTCGTGGGCTAATATACAACATGGTTGTGTCAACGTTTGTTGAAGATGGCAAGAGAAATAAGGCGGAATGTTATGATATACACATGCTGTATTCACATGGGAAAGGATGCAGTGTAAAGCAGATCGGGCCCTTAAGTCATGTTATGACAAAGTGTTCACCACTTGATAGAAAATAAAAACTTCAAAGAAAGAAAACTACATTTTGCCTGAATAATTTGGTGTGATTTCATGTCTTTATCCTCGCACTGTCTACACACCACCCCTCTTTAACTCATTCAAAAATGAATCCTCTTATTGTTAGCAAAGGTGCATTATTAAAACTGTGTTGATCATTAACCTGAATAACAACACAATAATGTCCAGCTGGGTCAACCAGGGTGACTTTTCCTCCTTCTAAAATCACCTTAATTATTGCTAGAATGATAGATTTTATGCATTTAGAGCTATTAAACTCTGCATATATGTATTATATATAATTATTGTATTTAGAACACTGCAGTATATAAAAGCAAAAAACAAAAATATTACATTGTCCAATATCTTTCCTAACAGGAACAGTTGCCTGCTTGCAGAGTGTTATATCACTGTGGTGTGAAGCATGGCATGATAAGTGGGTGGACTGTGTTAGAAGACAGTTTGAAAGACCATGTGGTGAGATGTGTGGGCATGTAGAGATCTCGTCACTTCCCTGATTAATATTTTCTGTGTCTGCTTCCTGTAGCCCAGCACTCTGCCACAGGGCACCATCAACATGAACCAGTGCTCTGATGTCATCGATGCAGAGTCCAGGACGGGTCAGAAGAGCTCGCTATGCATCCTGACCCCTGACAAAGAGCACTTCATAAGGGCCGAGTGTAAAGAAATCATCAACGGGTAAGAAATGACGACTGAGGATGTGATCTGTTGATACAGGGAAAACAAATTAAATTCCATTATGCCTTTATAAATAATTTAAAAATAAATGTGCCTTAAGGTGAGCAGCTTTAAAAAAACGGTGGAAGAAGTTCTGCTCAGCTGCCAGTGTTGCCAAAACAGTTCTGCCCCCTGCTGTCTCTTTTGGGTTTTGCTTTCACAGAGTTGTAATCCACACTGCAATGACGGTGCACATTCTTGAACTATCCCCTCTGTGCCTCTCTGCCCTCTCACATTCTTTGTTTTCAAGCCCCTGGAAAAGCGTGGACACGGATCACGGTACGCAAGCCGTAAGCTTCGCAGTTCAGTTTTCTGCTGCGTCTCTCCTCCACGTTCAATGAGTTTCTGCACTGCACTCCTTGCTGCAGCTCCCTTCCATTACACAGCTATTCTTAGAGAAATCTGACTCACTGCACCCCCCCTTTCCGTTATATTACCTGCTCTATCACTTTACATATCCAAGCCTCCTACGCTCCCGTTGTGCTGGTTCTGCACCAGCCTGAAAGCATATTAGCTCTGGCAGAGAGGTTGTTATTTGACAGGAGTTTGGCCACTGTGATTAACACCAGATTAAGGATTTTCTGTCATTTTAAATTGGTTTTCTCATGGCAGTGTTAAGCTCTTGATGCTCTCTCTGAACCGCACATTCCCCCTCCTCCATCTATGTAAATATCTGGTTGTGTAATCACAAAGTCACAATAAGAGTTGGAGTTTTGTATGTTGAAATTGTTAAAAGCTTAGTTGGGGAAATTGATTTTTGTCTCATTATGCTACAGTATGAAAACTACTCTTGGTCTTCCTGTGCACTTTCAAGAATAGCACACCATTGAACTCTGACCAAAGAACTAGAGCATTTGCAGATGTACCTGTGTCCTGGGAGGAGTGATTGTGGATTAATGCTAAAATGCCAGGCAAAAGCATTCATTCATTTGTAACTGTGTGACGTTTGTAACTGTGGTGTGGAAAGTCACAGTACAGATGACTAAAAGCTTTCACACTTTGCAAAAAAAAAAAAAANAAAAAAAAAAAAAGAAAAATCTTTGATGTTCTGCATTATAGTGAGAGACCTAGTGGTTTCAATAGAGACAGCATGCAGAGTTTCTTTCACATGTTCAAATTGCATGAAAATATCAATTAACAACTATTTTGGAAGTGGAATTATGTTGCTACAATACAAAATGATGGTACAGCACCACTTTTAATTCTTTAAGGAATGACAATAAATGTGCTGTGCCGTTTCACTAGTAGTAAATATGCATAGCTGATTCAACTCCAGTGACCTTGTCAAGTGGTGTCCATATTACACCTACCATCATTGTTAATATTGAGGTGCAAAAATAAATGGTCAAGGAGAACCACATGTGACCGCGGTATGTCTGACCTTAGAATGGTGTGTGATGTTTTGACAGTGGGTAAAGGTCTGTAGAGGTCTGCACAGGTTTTTGTTGGAAAGTATCATGGTTTATATTCTGGTGAGGAAGTTTTGTCCTAGTTATAGTTAACCCACCCAAGTTTTGTAGGGTTTGTGTTGTCTGCATTCATGTTTTGGTGCTGTCATGTTCCGGTCAAAGTTTTGACCTTTTCACTTTCTGTAGGTGGCAGGAGGCGCTGACTGTCTACCCGAGGACCAACAAGCAAAACCAGAAGAAAAAACGCAAAGTTGAACCACCTACTCAACAGGTAATGCACCTCTTATGCACAGTGAAGTGCTTTTACCTCTCTCACACAGATCAAGGTAGAGACACAGCCAAATCCAGTGACGTTTTTGATAGTTTTTTTTTTTTTTCTTACAGTAATAATGGCAAACACAGTTTGGTAACTTCACTTTATATTTTTTATTTTATTATTATTTTATTATTTTATATTATTTTTTATTATGTGGAAATGACTAAATTATGTCATGAGGTCATATTATTTTTAAGTGTAGCAACACTTTTGACTAAAGTTTCACATGGCATCTGCGTTTGTATGACAGAATCTAGAATCTATTTTGTAGTGAAAATATGTCCAAATGGCAGAAGACGAGTCATTTCTTGAGATGTGAAACTTCTAAAGGGCGATGTGAACACTGGGTCATTGCTGTTCCACTTGTTCTTATGGTAACATGAGTGTTGAGAAGTAGTAAGTGTCAAATTATTGTCACTTCTATATTATTTCGCCAAAGCTAGTGTTAATGGGTGGTCCAATTACACTGCTTAATTAAATCACTGACTGAAATAGACATTTTTCAATAGCTAGTCAGTTTGTATTATGGACTAATAACTGGAAGTGTATAAATCCAGGTCCAGGTAAGATTTTACGCAAGTGTCCTTGACCAAGACACAGAATCTCAGGTTGATTCAGAAGAGCGGCTCATTAGGTGACCTTGCATATTGGCGACCCTTTAGAGGGTGCCAAAAAGAGAATTTCCCCTTTGGAGAGCAACGAAGTGTGAGATAGATCCACATAATCGAGCAGCTACAAACCAAAACACAATTACATTCTGCTGTTTAAGAATAAGATGAACAGCGTCAAATAAGGTAAAGGGGAATATGCTGTTTTTGTTTTACTGAGTATCAAATTACACTATTTTTCAAGCCATTTATGTGACACCCATGAGGCAGACAATGCCCATAGCGAGTGGAAATGCAATTTTCATGTCAGCGCAGGCTTACTGTAGTCGGATATCTTCCTGGTAGGTAGAAATAATATAGCATTCGTGTAAAAGTACATCAGCATAATATTTCAATGACATGATGATACTACAGATGAAATTCAGACATTTATATTATACTGTACGGACCACCCACCTTGGGTTGCATTCAGGTCCTCCCTCTTATCTTCCTCCTTTTTGATACGAGGCCAAATGTGGTGAGAGCACACAAAATCCTCTCTGATTCAGGGTGTCGTCATTTAAAAAAACAGACATTGAACTTCAGGCTGACCTTGCTGAGCTTACACAAACAGGCTGACAGTTGCAGGGGTCACATATAAAGTCAGGGAAGACCCTGACTTTATATGTGACCCCCATTATAATTTATGTCTGCCTTCCTGCTGTCCTGTGCTCACTAACAATACTTCCTTATATGGATATGTCTAGCCACATTTGTCGTGATGTATCGGTTTCTGTCTGTCTTGTGCACATTCAGCACTTGAGATTACCTTTCATCATTTCTTTGTGTCTGTTTTGGCTCGACTGTCCAACCATTTTATCCCATACACTTATTCATGGTAATTACCAAGCACTTTGTTTTCAACCGCTACTAATACAGGGTTCTCTTTATATAATTGTATGTTTTGTGTGTGTGTATGTTTGAAATGAACACTGCTTCAAATAACAGTCAAGTTGCCAAGGCCATGTAAGATGATCAAGGCTGATAACGTGTGAGGATGATGATGCTTTGAATGCTCATCTTATATCAGTTTATGTTGCTATTCCACAGTGTGGTTGGTGTTTTTAGGATGACTTCCTTCCAAAGAATATATGGTAGATTGTCACAGTTACTTCCACTCTGGTCTTAAGGCTCACAGTTTCCACAGCTCTGCAGTGTCAGCACTACATTTCCACCTGAAGAAAGGAGGAAATGAAAGTTCTCCTTCCACCCACTTTCACACAAAAATACTAGAGACACATACTGGGAAAGTGTTGTAAATACTTGGGCAAAGAAGCAACTGTTTGCCTTGTGGGTGTTGGCTTCAACGTGAAACACTTGGTACTGAGTCATATATGAGACAGACTAGTTACAACTAGAACATTTCAATTTAAATTTTTAAAAATGAAATTAGTCTCTACGTCCAGATCGTTGCGTTGCTCTTCAGCAATAACCTGCTTAAGTTCTGGTCCACATAAAGGTTGCTAATTCTTATAAAAGTTCTGAAACATAATAGTCACAATAACAAAATAACCATGAAGTCATTAATGGGAGGGATTTCAGTATTGATTTACAACCGGCTATACATGCACACGTTAACATTAAAGGCTTTTTGTGATTGCCAGGATGGAGTAACTCCAAGCCAGTGTTTTTCCACCGAAGACATGAATGGACACCCAGTGAGTTCAGTTTGGCCAAGCTATTCATCCTGCTTCACCTTGAGTGGCTTTGAAATCCAAGTCCTTATAAGTCACACCTTTATTATACTAATAAAAAAAAGCCTGACCACTCTTGGTGAAGGGGAATGAAGTGGATACTCTATTTGCATCTCTTTCTGTTACTGATTCATAGCACAATGGCATGTTGGTGGTGATTGAAGTGGGGTTGGTTGAAAAGATGATGCTTTCAGGGTCCCTTTGCTTTGGAAATCTTGCTTTCACTTCACCTCGAATGATCTGTGGGTCTTCTGATTGGCATTATAATATACTGCTTTAGTCAGATTTTAAACATAACATCAGTTAGTTGTTTTTGTTTTATAATGTAATCATGAATCAGACAAACATGTAACGAAGACTTTTTGTCTATCTAATTCTGTTTATATAAACTTTTGACAGAGTGTCTTCATTCTTCTTTTGTTTTAATCATTTGTTTCTGGACAGTATATTTGCAATGAATGAGCTTTGTTCTTTGGCTTGCTGATTCCCAAATATCTTCCCTCCCTCCCTCCTTCTGGAAATTGTCATTTTACTCTTATGAAGAAAGTAACATTTTTTATTTTGTCACTTATTGTTGATCAAGCATTTGCCTGAAATGAAAGACATGACATGCAGTACATGTCATCAAAAAAAGCTTAGTTCATTCATTCATTCATTCAGTGAGTTTTTACATTTAATTTTTTTATGGTTTCTTAATTGTTTCCTTATTCTCTTTCCTTCTTGCATTCCTGTTTTTAGCCTCTCTGTGACCTTACCTCCCCTCTACCTCCCTCTTCTCATCCCCTCCCTCCAACCCGAATCCCTACCCAGGAGCCTGGTCCTGCCAAGGTGACGGTGACCAGCAGCAGCGCANCCTCCAACCCGAATCCCTACCCAGGAGCCTGGTCCTGCCAAGGTGACGGTGACCAGCAGCAGCGCAGGCAGCATCCCTTGCCTGCCCAGCAGCATTGCCAGTGCTGAGCGTGTCCCAGTGAGCCGTGCCACACTATGGCAGGAGGAGGGCCGATGGAGCAGGGCCACCATCCCCTGCAGTCGCAGTGCCTCCTGTCTCAGCCAGCTCGGCCAGAGCCAGCCAGACTCCAGTACCACCACTCAAGATGGTGAGGACTCAGGAGAAGACGTGAATTAGTATGATTCATATACATTCCAGCTGTCGTTTTACTGTTAGATGAGGAAGATTATGTGGCTTTGGGAAAGAGTCAGGTAGCTTACCAGAAATAGCTTATTTTGGTTTTTTTAATAAACTATTAGTGCAGTGCATTTAAAAAGTGCCTATTCGGACCAGGCCGGACTTTATGGTGTGCACCACAGCCTGTCATAAGTGCCCGTGGAGTGGAGCATATACTGCCGTTCCCAGAGCGTATCCTGCCGCGCAGACTACTTTTTACCTGCACAGCTCAATTTGACAACCGCTCATCCAAACAACTTCACACGTGACACTGCATGTCCTTGGATCCTGTGCAATGAATCTGCCAAATATCAACTTCATATTGTCTGGGTTCTACAGATATTGGTGCCACAGACAGAGATTTGTGTATTTATAGTTAGATTTTAACTACAGGAAAACACCTTGAATTGCCTTGTGTATGACCTGTGCTATATAAATAAACTTGAAACTGACAGCTAACATGCACTATCACATCAGTTTGTGTCTCTCACTTTGAGTTCACTTATCCTGAGTTCAGTTTTAATTGCTGTTTAATGATCAGTCCTTTGCACTCATTTTTTTCCCCCAGATGGCAGCACTGTGAGCACTGGACGCAAGGTACGAGTAGAGAGCGGTTACTTTTCCCTGGAGAAGGCCAAGTCGGAGCCAAACACACAGCCTCCACAGTCTTCCCAGCCACCCCAGAATCTGCCCTTGTCT
The DNA here is from genome assembly GCA_014773175.1 of Lucifuga dentata. NCBI lineage: Eukaryota > Metazoa > Chordata > Actinopteri > Ophidiiformes > Bythitidae > Lucifuga > Lucifuga dentata. The sequence continues at coordinate 17,061 of VXCM01003604.1, forward strand.
TCTTCAACATCTTCCTCATCTTTAGGAACCCCCAGCCACAGGTACAACTCCGCGTCAGAATCCCAGACTTCCCCTTATTACCCTTCCCCAGATCCTCTTCCTTCCCCAGGGACGCTCATTTCCCCCAGCTACTCCACCATCAGCTCCTCCCAGAGCTCACTGGACTCTGAGCCTAGCAGTACTGCGCCGGCCTGGGAGGGGCACGGCGGCGGCAGAGGGAGCATAGGTAATGTCAGTGCTGTAGGGAACAGAGTGGGCCGGCCTGGCAGGGAGTACGCAGTGCTGTCGGATGTGCCACGGGCTCGCAGGTTGAGCTACCGCGAGGCCTTCCGCTCGGACAAAAAACGCCAAGAGCTGAGAGCACGGACACGGAGCCCCGGCAGAGAGGAGGTGGCTCGGCTGTTTGGGCAGGAGCGCAGGTGAGACAGTACAGATAAGTCTGTAAAGATGTACACAGACCGCATGATGTCCAGCAATGATTTGTAATAGAACAAATCAGTGCAGATATCACACAGCAGAAACCTGAATGTAGATTCAGTTGTGATAAAGATGGAAGTTAAACATAATTATCATTTGCTTTAAAAAAACAAATAGCCCTTAAAGACAAATGGCATACAAAGGTCTTTATTGTGTGAAGCGAAAGCTTTTAGCATTTTGTATTTGGCACCACCGTGTGGCTGTGCTTTGGCACATTTATCTCTTGAATACCTTTAACTATTACTGCCTTCCTATCTTATCATTGGTTTGCTGTTAATGATTTATGAGAATTAAGTGCATGTATTACTTTCTGCATCTTTTCTATTGGTCTCTGCCTCTTGCTCTGGCTACTGTGCTAGTTAGTTTTGTTTTTGTTTTTTTTTAATCTTTTCCAGGAGCTTTTGAAAGGAGCTTCTCAGAGCTAATCCTCTACCAACCCTTCTGCCCCTGTCTCAGTGCTGTTCCCCTGCTGGTCATCGCTGATACCCGCTTTCTATCATTTCATCTCTGCACGGAATGGGAGCACCCACATACACTATTTGCTTAACGTAGACTCTTTCACAAACAGATGTTCTAAATTTGCAGGACAGTTTCTCTCCTTTTTCCTGATGCACTTACATATGTACAGACATGTTAACAAGTTGTGCTTTAAGATAGCGCCGATTGTATTTCCATTACTGCTATTTTTGTAATTTTGTTAATAATATGGTTACCCAAAGAGTTACCTATCCTACACATTTCCTTTTAATCTCTCTCCATGTAACTCTTCTCTTTAATTCTTTGACATACCTCTGGCTTGTTATCTTTGGGGATATTACTTCTACCTTAAGTTGCACATTGTTTTTATGAAAGGAACTTTGGGTCAAGATTAATGTCTAAGAGAAAAGTTCCTTCATACTGTGTTTACATACTGTATGTGACAATGCAATCTGTACTCACAAAAATAAGATAGCCAGCAAGGGTACTAATTTTGGCTCAGAGTTTCTTTCATATCATGCTCTCGTCTTGTTTTTAATGCTTTCTGATTCAGCCACCATTTAAGATGATAAGCCGTAATGTGTCCATAAGATAAACAAGCAGTCTTTTACTTGATGTGCTGCAAAAAATCTCTTTTATCAAAAGATTTTTTTTTGAATTAGTCTTTGTGTTAGTTTATGAGTGGCATATGTACTGTGTATGTCTGTGAAAAGAATGTCTTTTGTGTCTATTAGGCGCTCTCAAATCATCGGCCGATTCGAGGAGGGTCAACATGTAGAGAGTATGGACACCAGCAGCTCCACTGAACCCTCCTCTAACATCACGGAAACCCAGAGACAAGGCCGCAGTGAGAGACGCTATCTGACTAACAAACATGTACGCTATTCTCCTCCCAAATCCTGAATAACTACATAGCAAAAGTGTGAAACTGCATCAAAGAATTCACCGAATGGGACAATTGTGTGGAATTATCCAACACCAGGTCTGCCGTCTTTTTATATTTTTAGGAGTTGTCATTGGATGCTGGGAAGGACCGTTCTATCCCTGATGTGTCCAGCTCCACTTTTGCCAACTTAAGAAGAGCCAAGTCACTCGACCGCAGAGTCACTGAGTCATCAATGACGGTGAGTTCTGACACTACCCCAAACATTTACTCAATAATTTATTCAGGAGACAGCTCGAGACTGCAGTCTTTTTATGAGGTTTAATGTGTTTCTGCATGAAAGAGGAAGCTGGCAGAACCAAATAAGAAAGATTTGGTTGTTCATTAGTATCTTTTCTTTTTTGTAATGTGCAAATGCAAAATAATCCTCCAGTCTCCAATGAGATTCCAGTAGCTTTCTTGCTACACTAGGCTGCACTGGATCTCCTAAGCTCTGACTGCTACCAGTCTAACCAGAAGCTAAATGCTACTGATCTGAGGTCTTCAGGGAATGCTGCAGGGGGTCATCCTGTCAGTGTGTGGTTGGTCTGTCTGGCTGAGCTGCAGCTGCCAGAACCCCCCCACCCACACACACACACACACACACACACAGACACACACACACTCCTGCTGCCGCCACTGATGATATAAATAGCCAGCATAGAGGCAGGCGTAGTTTTGTGTACGTTCATGAGGCAGACAGAAAGAAACAGATTGTCAACATACGAAGTGCGCCGAGTGTTTGGGCAGTTAGCCATCAGAATGACTCTCTGCCAGACGGTGACACCACATCTGATGAAGCTCAACAAAAACAAGGTATTGTTGAGCAAGCAGAAGTCAGATTTTAGACGAATGATTTACTTTAGAATCTATAAACAGACTTGAGCTTGGTTTCAATGTGCAGCAGTTTGAGTTTCACAAGGAAAGTCGCCAGTCAGCCTCTTTAGCTCGAACTACATATTGGTAGTTAGACTGCTTGAACTGAAGTTGGGATCTTAATGTAAAAAATGTTTAAGAAGATTTCAATTACATATTCAAATTACTAGAGTGATAGGGACTCACTAGATGAGGATATTTAATGCAATGGCAAAATTGTATAAAATGTTACACCATTTGGATTTGGACTGCATAATCTGCATAATCTTTCACTTTGATTATTCATACTAAATGAGCATTAACCTCATTTAATATGAGGTGGGTTGTTTGAGCTGAATTGTTTGTCAGTAATTTTAATGAGAGTTAATCTAATTTTATGACATATCACCATCATGTATTCAAATTTGTCTTCACTGCAGCCAGATCTGTTGAACTTCAAAAAAGGATGGATGACGAAGCTCTACGAAGATGGAATGGTAATATGTTTTAATAGTAGGATTAAATGACTGAAGACATCTGCTTCTCTCACATATCAAACACCATAAACATCATGATATTATTTACTCAAGCACTGGTAAAATCTAATTAATAGCGTCCTTTCTCCTATAGTGGAAGAAACACTGGTTTGTCCTTACAGACCAGAGCCTGAGGTACTACAAGGACTCTATAGCTGAAGAGGTAAGACTTAAAGCAGTTCTTAAATGTTTCTGATCCAGGGATTTTTCTTTTCTGTTATTTATATATGTATATATTTTTTACTTAGGCTTCAGAACTGGATGGTGAGATTGATCTTTCCACCTGCTATGATGTGAAAGAGTTCCCTGTGCAGAGGAACTATGGTTTCCAAATCCTGGTGAGTGTCAACTCTGTATGTCATGAATTGTTCTGTGTCATTAATCACCCATAAAAATGTCGAGGTGAAATGCATAGTCCACACACATCAGCTCCTCTGTCTCCTGCCAGTCTATAAACAGCCTCAGACACCATGTGGTGCAACTTTAGCTGTCAGGTTTTGCCATTTCTCTTTTTAAAACAATTCTTTGTCTGTCACTTGACTTGTCATCTCTCTGTGAGAGGCTGACATCATCGCAGTCTATATCTGCCGCAGATGTTGCCAGGTTGTCTTCCTGAACCCATACCCTTCACCCTGCACAATCTGTTTACCTAACTCCTTGTGTAATTGCTCAGTAATACTCACATTAAAAAAAAATACAAATGTATAAAGTAGTTTTAAGGCTTTTACCTGGCACCATAATGACATAAAAGTTATACAGTTCCAAATATCCTGGAACTAATAGAAGAATGTTTTCCTCATATATCCTTATATAAAACAAAACATCGTAGCTCTCTTTTATCAATAGAAAATTGTTCACTGGACCCATATATTATACTAAGTTAACGATTACTCTTCATTTGATTGAGGGGGTGTTTTGTTAATGCTAATTACAGATTAAAAATTGCCATACATATCCTGTATGAGGAGAACAGTAACTACAAGGTCATTTGTTTTGTTTTCATTGGCTTGCACTGACTATTTGCTGAGGGAAGTCAGAAATAGAGTAGTAGAGGGGATCGTTGCTGCTTTGGCTGAGAACAACATGGGTTTAGTGACGAGAAATTAATAACTCCTGTATTTATATCTACTCTCTTCGCACCATGGTCAAACTGAAAGTGGCTGTTGCTCTGTCATTAGCTTAGCTGCAGTTTAGGGATTAAGGCGACCTTAATTTTTATTGTTGAACATACTATGTGAATTTTTTTTTAACTTGCCATGTCCTCAAGTAGTTTCATCTTAACCTGTTCTATCTCATAGTTAGCAACAAACTGTTTACTGTACCTGAGGTTTAAATTGAGCCTGCTGCAGGTGCAAGGCCCTGTAATAAAATTTTCTTGAAGGGGAGATTTGACAGGGATCCTGCCTTTGATGGAATCATTACTTTTAGAGTTCTGTCTCTGTTGTGATTCTGCAATAACTTAAACAGTAGTCGTTTGAAAGAAATTCTAGTCTGTCATCACTGGTTCCATAGTGGCATGTAAATTTTATTGCAAGTTCAGTTTTTTGCACGCTAAACTGTAGACATCCTCCTTTACCTGTGTTTTGTTTTCGAGATCATTTTAAAGCTAATGACCATAAAGTATCAGAAAGAAAAAAATACAGGTTGCAATGAGTTACAGAATAGCAACAGCTGCTTGTCAGCTGACAGGAAAAATCATACATCCTGTGGGTGATTCCTCTGCTGCATATTTGAAAGTCATTTGAAATTGTCAAAAAGGTCTTTTAATAGATATGTTGTCTCATGCCTGTCAGACATTACAATGTCATGCCTGGCTGTTTCCAGTGTAAAGAAGGAGCATGCACCCTGTCAGCCATGACCTCTGGAATCCGTCGTAACTGGATTCAAGCTATCATGAAGAATGTGCGACCCACCATTGCCCCCGATGTCACCCGGTAATGCTCAGACAGGATCAATACACTGGCAGATACAACAACTGCATTTCTCACATATTATACCTCAGCAATTCTTCTTTCCTCACTCTCTTTCCTCTTTCTCCTCCTCCCTCGACTGGTATTTTCATCCTGCTTCCAGGAAAAACATCTCTCTGAAACTATCCGTTCTGAAGCCCAGGTTGGAGTGCTTGTGTGTTGAATATCTGCCCTCCTTAAACAGTGATGTAATTGCTCAGCAATGTCAGCACCAGCGTGTTTGTCGTCCTATCCTATGTCATGTGATTGTTGAGTAATGTCTCCCTGTCAGTTGTGCCGCTGTAGAAACACACGACAGCCATACCTAAATCGACTAGAAAAATCTACGTCACCTACCTTGATATGCAGCAAAGAGCGATAATAATGATCTCATTTATAATGTGACTGTCCACTGTAATGTTTGGAAATGGTGACAGGACACTCACAGCTGAATGAAAGATAATTGAATGAATAGAAGGAAGAAACTTTTTTTTTTTTTTTTTTTNTTTTTTTTTGTGGAGCTGCTCTAACAACAACAAAAGTATTTAAAATTAAAAAAAAAAAATCTCAGGTGCCTTTCATATGGTTTATCAGATTGATATAGATGCTCTGAGTTGCTTTTGCTTTTTAGGCAGACACTTTACTGTGCACTCTCTCCGTGGGAATCTATGATATTTTTGGCATTTCTGCATGGACACCTCACAGACACCTCTTTCTCATTCCTGGGCTCTGTCCCTTCTCCTTTTCCCAGACACCTCCACACAACACGATGGAAATAGAATATTCGGGCAGGTCACTTTTTTAAGTGCTGTGCTACTTAACACTAAAAGTGCCATGCAGTGTGCAGTTTACTACAAATACATTCTTTACATTTAGCCACTATATGTCAGGCCATTAACAAAGACTTTAAAGGACCATACCATACATTTTGCATGTTTGAGTCTAAGATATTAAATTTTAATATACGTAATGTTACTGACAATCATTTCCCAAAGCATACTACTGGAACGGTGAATTTAAAAATGTTTTTCCTACCTTCCAGACTGCCATTGGCTTCAGTTCATTCTGGTACGCTGTTAAAATCAACTTGTTGATACTTGAAACATTCTTGGGATAGGTAATCCATTATTGTGAACAAGACGTGTATTCAGGGTTTTTTTCGAAGTTTCGTAATTTTAGCGTTTAAGCGCAATAAATGGTGTGAATGTATGTCTCCACCACAGAATATAGTCCCAAAAGAACACCTGTGTTTATCAAAAAATTTAAATGACTGCGACTTCATAAGGCTGTGTAACTATTAGCCGGCAAAACATTGATTTTTAAGGTGGGTGTATCACTTGAATATTTGATTTTGAAAGATTAAGAGATTTTGCAAAATATCAGGAAAGCTGAAATATGGTTTTATCCTTTGGGAAATGATCGTCAATAACCTTGCATGTATAAAAATTGAATATATTAGGCTCAAACATGCAAAATGGGTGGTATGGTCCTTTAAAGACACAATCATGGTCATGTCATCATGGCCAAACCTTTGATTTGTGACACCAAAAGAAATGCCAAAACTTGTTTGAGCTCCATGTTCTAATAAATATTTGTTCATGCTTGATGCTTTGACTTTGATGCACTCCTGTGATTTTTCTATGCTTTTATATGCACAGTTAAATGATGCTGCCCTAGCAGAAATGTATGCACTGTTGTGTTGTCCAGCAAAGCTTTATGTAATAGCATTGTGAGTAGCTTAAGGTGATTAAAAAAATGGTTCAATTCATTATCAGGTAATGGATTAAAGCATTCTGTATACCTGTTTTTATTTGTTTTTCTTTATATCTCCTTCAGATCCCTCCCTGAGGAAAAGGTAAAAGCCCAGGTGATCATGGAACCATGTCCACAGGCCACACCTGCGCCCAGCCTCAATCCTGAGTACCTAAAGACAGATGTACACACAGAGCCAGCTGGCAACATTGCCTCTGTCTCTGAGCCACGCAAAAGTCGTGTTCGTGAGCGCAGACGAGAGGGACGCTCCAAAACCTACGACTGGTCCGAGTTCAAAATAGAACACGCGGAAAAGCCTGGGAAGCAGAGAGCAGACACGGTTGACCTAGGCTCATCACTCTCCACAACCTCTTCCTATTGCTCTTCCTCCTCTTCTCCTTCCTCATTAGCATCCTCACCTGTTTCTACCTCCTCTGTATCGTGTGCTCAAGCACCTTCTGCGGTGCCTGCAGAGGAAGAAGAAAAGGAGAACATGAGGAGGGGTATCCTTCAGCACAGCAAAAGCAGTGCAATCCACATGCCAAATACTCTAACTGTTACAATGACTACCACATTAAACACAACACCAGGGGTACAGCCATCGACTTCTGAACGTCAAGAGCAAGGGAAGATGGAAGTTGACTGCCCCACATCCATGCCCACTGTCAGTGAAGAGAGGAGTAAACAGAAGGACAACAGAACCTCAGATGTCCAGGAAGAGATTGAGCAGCGGTGGCATCAAGTGGAGACAACACCTTTAAGAGAAGAAAAGCAAGTGCCAATCATTACAGCTACAGGGATCTCTGATAACTCTGACAGGTTGCCTGCACAGGAGCTTGCTGCACTGCTAGACAAAGAGGTGTGTGTCATAAACACGGCTCATACACATTACAATAATGGTACCAGGGCATCTCCTGCCATATGTAAAAAAAGTTTTCTGTGTCTTTTTCTTTGTTCAGTTGGAACAGAAGCAAAAGGAGCTGGAACGACTGCAGAAGCAGAACAATCTTTTGAAAGAACAGTTAGAAGATGCACTAGGGAGAGAACACACTGCCAGAGAGGGCTATGTGCTGCAGGTACACAATCACACACAGGATTGATTTGTGTTTTTTATTGACACCATGTGAGCTGCAAATAACTTGGTATCATGTATTCTGACAAAGGAATTTAAGCATTACATAAAGTTTGAGAGAACAAAGTAGAACATTTATTCTGGTCAAACACGGTACAAGACTTCAATTGTTGACTTAAACACTTCAAATGTGCATTCGGTAGATTGTGTGTTACACAGCCTATTGGCACATGGTAGATTAGATTTATGTGTGGCTCCTGTTAATTGTATAAAATTCTACTAACAGGTGTGGGTTCCTAGTCTCTGATATGACTGATATGCATGTCGTGGTGTTCTTGGCATGAATTTTCACTAACTTTGTTTTGCGGAGTTTCACATCTCCTGGGCTAATAACTTTTGGAACTGATGCTTAAGGTAAGAAAGTTGATCAAGAAGTCTTGCACTGTGCTTTTTCTGTCTTTTCATCTGTACTTTGTCTGTGTGCCCCCTTTTCAGCTTGATTTCTGCATGTTTTCTGGGGTTTAACAATTGCTTATTTCTACTAATTCCTTTGTACATTGGGCATGTTAGTTACACATTATTGTTACAGAAGCAGAATGTTTTGTTGAAATATCATTACATTTATTTGGCAGATGTTGAAGTTTAACAAAGTTATCAGTTGGTGTGAAAATTGAACACCCTGATAGCTCGGCTATTTGGTTTAAGTCATTAAGTCATTCACCCACAGTTTTTTTTTTTTTTTTTTTTTTNTTTTTTTTTTTTTTTTTTTGGGGGGGGGGGACCATTTCAATTTCCAAGTCACATCTGAAAAAGCACAGTGAAAGTTTGAGAAAATCATTCTCAAAAAAGAATTTTGATGTAAGCTTTACATAGATATTGGAAAAAAACCTTTTCCTGGAAAGCCCTGAGATGTGGTTCTCCGTATATATATATATATATATACACCTTACAGGGGAAGTAAGGTCATGCCATTAATGAAACTGTCTAATTAATCTTTTCAAGTGTACAACACCCCCCACCAGTTCACCGCACAGAATACCATGGCAACGCTTGCACAAGCTTAACCAAGACTTGCAGGGCGAGTTGGAGGCCCAAAAGTGCAAGCAGAGCATTGCTCACCAGCAGATTCGAACACTAAAGAGAAGTTACACTGAAGCCCAAGATGCTGTAGGCCGTCATGAGGCTGATATTCAGGCTCTGCAGGCTAAACTGGCCTCTGCAATGGCTGAAATCTTAGCTCGTGAGCAGGCTGTGGCCCGTATGCGCAATGAGCTCAAGCTAGAGCAGGAACGTTCCAAGGAACATGAAGAGGAATATGGACGTAATGAGGCCACTCTTCGAGCCCAGCTAAGAGACAGTGAAGATAGACTCCGTGAAGTAGAGGCAACCCTTTTGGAAAGGAACCAGGCCCTTCGGCACCTGGAGCAGCAGCAGGCCCTGCAGCGTGACCACATGAGAGAGGTACAAAGGCTCCAAGAGAAGCTGCAAGAGGTGACTGCAAGACTAAATGCTACTGAAGAAGGTCAGGCACTGAAGGAGGAACGCCTGAGGAAGGAGCAACATAGCATATTAGAAAGTCATGAAAGGGAAAGACAAACTCTGTGTAGAAGATTAGCTGAGGCTGAAAGTGTACAGAAAGAGATGGCAGACAGACTTCTGGATGCTGAGCAGCAGGTGGAGGCCTTGTTAAGAGGGAGACAGGCCTCAGGAAAGGAAGGTAAGGAGGAAGTGCTAAAGTTGCAAGAGGAGCTGGCCCAGAAATCTGACATGGTTGAGACACTGAGGGAGAGTGTCCGTAGGCTAGAGGAAGAGAAAGGCCATCTCACTTGCCGCTGTCAGGAACTTCTCAACCAAATTGCAGAGGCAGATCGTGAGGTGAACAAGCTCCGCAATCGTTTGGAAACAGAAGAGGCTGATTACTGCACCCTTGAGCAGTCGTATGAGAGGGCCTCTGAAGAATTTCAGAAAATGAGCCAGTTCCTGAGAGAAAAAGAGGAAGAGATCCACCAGACTAAAGAAATGTATGAGAGACTGATGGAACGCAAGGAACAGGATCTGAAAGAGGTACTTGTTAAGATGACTGCACTTGGCAACAGCTTGGAGGAAACAGAGCATAAGTTACAAGCTAAGGAGGAAATTCTTTGTCAGATGAGTCAACGTCTGTTGGATAAAGTTGAGCCCTGCAGTGCTGAGAAGGATCTGCAAGCCAAGCTTGTGGTTGCAGAGGAACGCATTGCAGAGCTAGAGCAGCACCTCAATGCCTTGCAGCTGGGTTATGCTGACCTGCGCATGGGAAGACAGCAAATTCCAGAAATGCACAGAAAGGAAAAGGTTGAAACATCAGCCTCTTCATCACCAAGTGCAGAGCTCTCACTTTCCTTTGACAATACAGCCAACACACAGAACTTGTCAGATAGTATGGAGTCTCAAGTCAAGAGACAAAGAATACATTTTTCCACTATTCAGTGCCAAAAATACATCAACGTAGAGACTCTGGATGTTAGTCATATGAGCAGCCCCTCTGTAGATACAAGACAGAAACTTAACCAGGACGTAAGTGAAGACACCCATGTAGCTGAAGGAAACAGCTCCTCTGGTATCACATTTCACTATACTAGTGACCCAGAGAAGTTTATCTCTATCATACATGCTCTAGAGACTAAACTGTTGGTCACTGAGGATAAGCTGAGAAACCTCACACAAAATCTAGAAGACCAAGGATCTGCCCAAGCAGAAAACCTGCCAAAGTCTGATTTAAAAATAACAGATAACAAACCTCGCCCTGAGAAAGAGCTCAGTTATGGAAGTGGGAATGAGATTAGTGCTGCTAGTAACCAGTATGCGAAGGCCCTGGTGTGTGTGGAAAATAGTCGAGAGAAAGTCAGGGCTATTCTCAGCGGCTCTCATAGTACTACTGATTCACAGCTTCACTTGTTGTCAGAGGTAGAGAATGAGTTGTTTAATGCATTGCTGTGCATCAGACAAGGACAAAAGACATTGGCAGATCACTCACTAGTAGTCCATCCAAATAAAACCCAAGATGCCCTAGATGAAGAAGCAGTGCGCCTCTTTGCCAAAACCTTAGCTTTTGAGGCAGTTGTTCTGAACAAGATGGCTTTGTTAATACAGACATCAAAGTCTGACCTCCTACAAGGTCTTGCTGAGATTTGGAAAGACATTGAGAACATTAAGAAAAGTGATGAGGATAGCTTGGCTATAGCTTATGCTGATGTCTTGACTAAGAAGTTGATGCTGGAAACTGCATTCTGGAAAGAGCTGGAGAAAGCTGAGACACAATTTGAACGCTTAGATGATGCTAAAGCAAAAGAAGGAGTTTCAGTTGATGCAGATGTCGATACTACAGTTATAATTAACACTTTATTCAAAGCTGAACTAGCTTACTCTATTCAAAATATTAAACTTTGTTATGAGGACAAAGTTATAGTATTGAAAAGGGAGTTGGCTGAGGCCCATAGTAACCTTCATCAAAGGGAGTTGGCTTTGAATGCAATTTTTGAAGCTTTCAAGAGGCCTGACTTGAAAAATGTAATCAAAGAAGTCAAAAATAGCATTGACTTTAAACATAAGTTAGCTGATATTCGCCCCCCTGAACTTGCTCCCTATATGGAGCAGATTGAAATAGAAGAGGCAAGAGAACTGGCAGAGGAAATCATAGATCGACATTTGCCTGGAGATGTACTCCACTGTGGTGTTGATTCAATTGAGTCACTGCAAAATGCACATGACAGCCTGGCTGCCGAGCTCCAAAGACAGTCAGCAATCCTTCATAAGTATGCTCAAGAGTTAGAGAGCAGTGGCAACAACCCTGGACTGGCCAAAATGGTCCATGATCTTGTAGGGCACCAAACGTCACACAACTTCACAAGTACCAGTCTTTGTATGCGCGAAGCTCTTATTCAGGCTCAAGTGGCTTACGTGGCCTGCAGATTACGAGCCATGCATGAACGTGACTTAGGTTGGTGTGAACAGGCAGGTCAGAACATGGATGCTCTTGTCCAGCAGCATGCCCGCAACGTTGGCGCAATTCAAGAGAAATACAAAGTATCCTTGCTCAAGGAACGCTTAAGCTTCTCAGAAACGGCGGCCTCTCTCCAGAAGGAGAACCAGATTCTAAAGCAGGAGATCAGTAAACACGTGAACCAGCTCTCCCAGCAGCAGCAGCAACTGGCTCTTCTGGAGGAACATTTCCAAAGGGAGACTGAAGAACTGAAGCAGAAGCTTAAGCAAGAGCTGAGCCAAGCAGAGCAAGGCCGTGCCTCAACTGAGCTGACCCTAATGGAGACCACGGCCGATAACCAACGAAAGCTAGAGGTTCTGCTCGTGGACATGGATACAATGGAGGAGCGGCATGAGAGTCACATTAGAAAGCTTGAGGAGCAGTTTAAACAGAGGATCTGTGAGCTCCAACACATGCATGAAAAGGAGATTCAGAACTTGCACGCCCAGTATATAGACAACATTGACAATGTCCAAGAGCACCAACATGGCCAAACAAGCTCTGAGGTACCCCCCTCAACCCACTGCGATGAGGCCACAACACCAATGGAGGAGGAGGACTTGGGACCGGGGGATGAAACACAAACAATGTTAGAGGTGGACTCCATGGTGGTTCTTAAGGACAGGATCCAAGAGCTGGAGACCCAGATGAACACCATGAGGGACGAACTGGAGAACAAGCACCTAGAAGGAGATGTGGCCAGCCTGAGAGAGAAATACCAGAGAGACTTTGAAAGTCTTAAGGTTTTTGCTCTTTCATTTTACCTTAGTGAATTCATGAAAATGAGCAATGAGTAGTAGATAATTAGTGAAATAGCTATAGATTTTTTTTTTTAATTTTATTTAGTATTTCAGTCAACTAATCTTCACCAAGAATTTAGAATTGGGCAATGGCATGAATTGAGAAATTATTTTGTTGATTTAAATATAACTTTGATTGTACCAGTTTGCCTATAATTACTCATAGTCATAATCATCCTTATTTAATGAACCAAGCAACCTTTAATAGTTTATTACCACTTAAGTACATTCTGATGAGTAAAACAATAGTTCTCACATTAATATTTCACTTTTTCCATAATAATGTCTCTTCCTTTGTGATGTAGACTTCCATTTCCCATATTCATAGAGACTGCATTGACAAAATGCTGCCATGTTGGGATAGAAATTCACTGCCTTAACTTGTCTTACTAACATGACCTGCCTTAGATCATAAAAGCTTGCATGGCTTCTTTGTGATTTTGCTTGAAACAGTAACGTAGCCTAGTAAGCTGTTAACAGCTTGAATTAATAGTCACTAACTGAAACAGGTGATAGGTGGAAAATCCAGTTGGAGATGACAGATTGCTTGCCTTTCTTTCTGCAGGCCACATGTGAACGTGGCTTTGCAGCAATGGAAGAAACACACCAGAAGCTGATAGAAGACCTCCAGAGGCAGCATCAGAGAGAGGTTTCCAAACTTATGGAAGAACGAGAGCGGCTGTTGGCTGAGGAGACTGCCGCCACAATTGCTGGTGAAAACACCAACTCTACCACTCATAATCGACGTAATGTATTCTAAAGAAGACTGTCATAATTAAATGAGTGTGACGTAATCTATCTTTAATCTAGCTATTGAAGCTATGAAGAATGCACACAAAGAGGAAATGGAGAAGACCCAGCGCTCCCAACTGAGCGGACTGAACTCTGACATCGATGAGCTTCGCTTACAATACGAGTATGTTTTCTGACAAGACCACCATTTTCTACTGTTTTCTACTACGTGGCTATAAACTGTAGAAATGAGAAACAGTCCTTTTATTGAGCTAGCCTAAAGTTGTAAATGTTTATAACTTTATATTTATGGTTTAGGTGGATGGCCAAAACCTGAGCAACGGCCTTGTGGACAAGAAAAACTAAATTTCCATTTATTTCTAAGATTATGGCAGTATAGTGTTTTGAACACTGGTCAGTATATTTCATATTTTGACATTAAATTACACTGAAACATTGTGATGATCCAACTGTGTAGAGAGGAGCTGCAGTCTATCCAGAGGGAACTGGAGGTTTTGTCTGAACAGTATTCTCAAAAATGTCTGGAGAATGCTCACCTGGCCCAGGCTCTGGAAGCTGAGAGGCAGGCCCTCAGGCAGTGTCAGAGAGAGAACCAGGAGCTAAATGCACACAACCAGGTGAGAATATATGTACAAACACACACATACACACAAGCACGTTTCGTAACACAGCTTTAAAAATAACAAAGTTTTTCACAACAGGAATTAAACAACCGACTGACTGCGGAGATCACTCGAATGCGCTCCTGCTTCAGTGGTGAAACTGCATCGTCGCCATTTACCCAGGGCAAAGATGTATATGAACTGGAGGTATGCACACACAAACACACACACACACGTTAAGGTTTCCCTTTCTAACGTCTTTCCCTCTTATCTTTTAGGTGCTGCTACGAATTAAGGAGTCGGAGATCCAGTATCTTAAACAGGAAATCCACTCTTTGAAAGACGAACTGCAGTCTGCTTTAAGGGTGCGCAAAACCAACCTTAATGTTTATTTGCAATCAAAGGGACAGAATTTTTCAGGTTTTTCAAACCGAGTGACCTTTTTCCACTGATCTCCCATCTCCTCAGGATAAGAAATACGCCACAGACAAATACAAGCACATCTACACAGAGCTCAGTATTGTAAAAGCAAAGGCTGACTGCGACATCGGCAAGCTGAAGGAGAAACTGCTCGTCGCCACGGAAGCATTAGGCGAGAGGAACGTAGACGGCACCGTCACATCTGGATATGGTAGGTAGAAAACGCGTTAGAAAAACCGCAGTTTTTACACAATATTTGTAATTGTAGGTTCTCCGTTAGATATGTAAAGAAAAGATCCTCGATGTCAAGAAAATAAGAGACAGATTTACACGTGAGTGTTACTTTTATGTTAGTAATGAAATATCCTGTCGATGTTTTTAGACATCATGAAATCAAAAAGTAATCCGGACTTCATGAAAAAAGAGCAATCAACAAGCGGCAAGCAAATGAGAGGTGTCAGGTCAAAGGTGAGAGGCTTTTTGAATAAAATTTCCCTGATTTTTTTCTTCCCAGATATTTAAACTTTGTCTCGTATGCAGAAATGTAGATGGAATGAAATCTTCACACTCTACAGCCGCCATTTCTGTAATTGTCCGTGTATCATGAGGTTTCAAGTCTTCTTTGTGCAGATTTATTCCACTGATCGCTTGCGACTCAGTCACCACTTAGAAATGTGTTCCAAAGCTGGTCGGTTAGGAAGTTTTTATATTGTCTTTAAGTCTTTCTGTCTTGTAAGTGTGTCATCTGTCTTTTCTGTCCATCAGTCTGTCATGGAACAGGTCTCATGGGATAGCTGACACTCTCAGTGTGGGGTGCTTCTCCCCTCCCCCACCCCCTGCCCCAAGATGTGCTGTAGGTATAGCATGACATAGAGCAAGCATGTCCTCCCCCTCCACCTCGCATGACCTCCCACTCTCCCCAGCTCCCCTCTTTTTTTCCAACCTGCACCACCAAAGAGTTGATTAGAGTGCCACTGGTTGCAGATATTAAAACAGCATACTGGCGATTTTGCATGTTTGAGCCCAATAAATACCTGTAAACACGCTACAGTACTGCCAAGCATTCTCTAAAAACGATATTACTGGGGCGGCAAATTTTAGAAGTGTTTCTCTTAATTCCGGTATAAAAAAAATCAACTTGTAAAGACTTGATATGTGCTTTAGGTAGGCCACTTTTTTTTTTTTTTTTTTTTTTGTCAAAGTTATTCAATTTTAGCATTTTAATGCGGTTAAAAGTGCGGAGTGAACTGAGAATTCTTTCCAGTGGTGAATACTATGGTGAAGAACTGGTAACAGATTTATTATTAGCTGCTTGTGATAGTGAACAACATGCTGTTATTTTTTGTCAGAGTTACTTGATTTATCTGATCCAACATGGAGAAAATGTGTCTCAGCCAGGGAAACTAGTCCACTGCTTTACCAGGGAATTTAAACAGCCATGCCTTCTGCCAGCATGCCAAATATTGAATTTTAAGGTGGGTGTGTCACCTGTTTGATTATGTGAGAAATTTAGGAAAAATAACATGAAAAATAATATGGTTTTATATTTTGGAAAATGGCTGGCAAGTTGTATTTATTGGGCCCAAACCTGCAGAACCACCAGTATGGTGTTTTGAGATCGTAGAAGAGATTTGCAGACATTGACCTACAAAAGCTACGAAAAAGCTTAAAAACCTCTGCAATGCCCAGGGGAATATAGCGAAACATAGCTTTTACAGTATAAACCTTTATGGGTTGTTAATTTTAGATCTCTCAATCAGAATGATATTTTTTTATTCTGTCACCGTTGTTTGGAGCTGCATTGTCAGCTGGTTAATATGTCTGATGCCCAATAAGAGCAACGCTGAACTACCTGAGATGATGCAGAGGAATCAGAGCTGTCTGACGCTGGATATCTTGTATCTTCCAGCTCTCTTAATGTAAAAACATTATGTAAAAACTGTCAGTTTGTCTTTGAAACTCGAATTGTTGAAGCTTTTTGTGCATTTGTGTGTGTGTGCGTGCGCAAAGTGTTTTGCAGTTACAAAAGAAGCTGTTTTGTCTTGTATGTCTGAATTTGAGACCTGCACTAATGTGTGTGTTCCAGAGCAGAAAAGAGTCTTTAGCTGCTGCCAAGTAAAACACACGAGTTCAGTTTTGTTGATTTTTTTTTTTTTTCTTGTCTTTGCTCTTATCATCTGTGAAATATTAACATTTCTTGTCTCTCCCTTTATAGAGTCTAAAAGAGGGACTAACCGTGCAGGAGCGCATGAAGCTTTTTGAGACAAAAGATTCCAAGAAGATTTGAAGATCTAGAACCTGAAGCTTCTTTTCTCTTCATTAGCCTCGACTTTTAGCCGCGCTACCAAATCTGTGCCACCATCACCTAAAGACTTATAGGAAATGGACAAAGTCTATCGAGATCAATTCTAAACTAGGACTGGCTGTTTCTATGCTTTTAACGAAAAGTTGTCACTTTTCTGTTTCGTTTGTAATTCATGGAAAAGTGTCTTGATTAGTCTTTGCATTACTGAATCAATCCTGTGTACATTTTCTTTAGTAATTCTTTTAGTATGTAGTTTCTGTCCAGGATGGAGAAGTGTCAAATNGTACATTTTCTTTAGTAATTCTTTTAGTATGTAGTTTCTGTCCAGGATGGAGAAGTGTCAAATAAGCTGTGAGAAGGATAAGCGACAGCATTCTTTTGTTGATCCTCCGAAATGCCAAAATGGACAGCAATATACAGTATGAATAATATATAAATATATTTCCCAGTATGAATTAAGTATCTGCTGTATTTTATTGTTACAATTTCTATATCTAATAATTTTAATGTTAAATGTCGCACCAGTCGTTGTACATAACTACTGGATATGTGGAAGAGTATGGTTTGATATTTGCGATTGTTGAGGCATCTGCTGTACTATAACTGTGGTTTGATAGATAGTGGAAAACAATGTGATGCTTAACTTGCTAGTGTGTGAGAGTTTTGTAAAACGGAGTGTGTGTGTGTGAAGAGGGGGAGGGGGTGCACTTATCACTTGACTACTTGAGGAAGCTGTTTCTTTGATTTGTCTCAAATTGGTGTTAGTGACTTAAAGTCGGTTATTGCAGTGCAGCCAAACATCACGACTTCTGTCAAAGTGAACCGTGACTCATCAGTGAATTTTTTTTTTTTTTAATCTTTTCAAAACACAAATTTGAGTTGACGTCAGTTTGGAGTTAGAATATGGTGTCATAAAAACTGATGCTATTTAGAGCTTTGCATGACCGTATCATTTGCATTGCAGAACGATCATGTTGCCTCTTTTTCCTACTTTATGCTTCAGTGTGGAACTCTTAATAAGCCTCATTAATAAGCTTCGCTTTGCAAGTCCTACTGTTTAGGTATTGAGATTGACGTGTTACTGTAAGCGGCAGTCTTGAAGCACTTGGCCCAATCCCTGACCTCTCACTGAAATCTAGTTGTGCCTCAGCTGAGTGAAGAAAACACAAACCCATGAAACCTGTGCAGCTATGGATACACACTGTAAAGTATTCAAATCACGCCTTTTATACATATATATATATATATATATGTGTATATATATATATATATGTATATATACGTATATATATATATATATACGTATATATATGTATGTATATATATATATATATATATATGTATACGTATATATATATATGCCACACGGAAGACTTCTGTGTTTTGTTTAAACTTGTACCTTGCTTACTAGCTCTATATGAAATATATTATGAATATTTTTTATTTTCATCTGAATGTATAACGTCAAATAAATGAAGTGTTTTGAAATCCCAGAATATTTTTTTCCCCAGTGGAGCAGCTGTGTCTTTCAAACTCTTGTATCCTAAAATATTTGGACTTCTTCATAAGATGCAGTCAATTTTTGTGGTGATATTTGATATTATTTAATTTTCAAAAAAGGAATTAAATGATGGTACTATGGTAAATATAGTTTTAAAAAAAAGATTCTTAAGTGAGTTATCAGTAGCATCAGTAGTTAGAGACCAAACTTTGTACTAATATAAAGCTTTTGATTAAAAAAAAAAAAAAACTTGAATCATAAAATTCTTTTATAGTTTGAAAACATTTCACATAGAGATAATAACAAAGTAACAGTTAGTTCATAATTAAATATTAAAACTGGTGGATAAATGAATATAAATTATTGACAGCTGAAAAAAAAATTTAATTCTGTACAGTAGACATATTAGATATTTCAAAATGTAATTAACCTTAAAATGCAACTACACCCACAGTGGCATAAGGGAATATTAACTGATCATTATGCTAATTTAAATGATTGATTGATGCCTTAATGAAGAATTTGTAAAATAGGCGATGGTGAAAGTGAGAAGGGAAATATTCTGAGGGGAAAAAATGCTTGGAAAAAAACTTTTTTTTTTTTCATTTGTGATTTTTTTTTTCACAAGTCACAAAAATACTGAGAAAAGTGGAACATACATTTGTCACATGTTAAGACCATACCTCCCTTGTTAAATTATGTTTTTATATTGGATTTAGCACTAAATAAATACTCAAATCATCGAATTATAAGGGTATACTTAGAAGCCGTGAACTGGGCTCATTCAGAAGAAGACTTTTTCTCGTAAATTTTTGAGGTTTTTTTTTCTTGTACATTTGAGCGTTTTTTTTTTTTTCCAGTTTTTCTCAGCATAACCAACCTGAGTTTGAAGCCGTTTCAGTTGCGGTTGCCATGGAAACAGCGCAAACTGCTGCTAGGTAGCCTAACAAAAAACAAGATGAAAGCTTGTCAGATTGGGTTCAGACTTCGCCATGGATGCACGCTGTTCGAGGGTTCTCAATCGCTGCAGGCAGGATGCAGACAACACTAAGGATCCAATCGAAGGGAAGAGATGGAGGACCGGGGCCACGCCCAGTAGTGAGGCAGAGGAGGGTGTCAAGGTGAGGAAGAAAAAGAGGAAGAAGAGCACTGAGAGATCTGCTCCTGCAACGAGATCCAGGAGCCTTGACCCCAGGCCTTCTCTTTCCCCAGCAAGGACCCAGGGCACCCCCGCCTCAGAGGACGCCAGAAGAGGTAAAGTTGCTATTTGAGGAGGAAAAAAAAATTAGTTTTTCTATGACAGTTTGTATGTAATTACATCAGTAACTGAAAGCATTTTTAGCAAGTAAAATGAGGATTAAAGGATCATACTGGTGGTTTTGCATTTTCAAGACCAATATTTACAACCTGCATACACTTACTGACAGCCATTTTCAAAAACATACTACTGTAAATATTAGAAATATTTTCCCTACTTTCCAGATGCCATTGGTTTCAGCTCATTCCAATATGGTATTAAAAAAAAAGAAAAAACCTATAGAGACTTGAAACGTGCTTGAGATAAGTAATTCATCACAGCGAACACAATGAAATAACTATTTAACTAGTCCGCTGTACAGAAAAAAATTTCTCCATCCCAGGAGAAGACAGCTTTTACCAACAAATTAAGCAACTGTTCCTTCTACATTCTACATACATGTTAGCAGAAACATTGAATTTTAAGGTGGGTGTAGCACCTGATCATTTTATTTTAAAAAATGAGGAGATTTGGCAAAATGACACAAGTTGTTTGGCAGCGACATAAGGTGTATGCGGGTTGTATTTATCATACAAATCATTCAAAATCACAGGTATGGTATGGTCAGCTTAACTGACGAGACAAATTTTAGGGTTCAGGAATTAACTGATCTTTATTTTCTGTTTATCAGGGTTTGAGGCCAAATATGTACAACAGCACCTGCTGGGTAAAGGAGGATATGGAGCTGTGCATGCTGGGTACAGAATCCAAGATTGTCTACCTGTATGTGTCAAACACACACACACACACACACACACACACACACACACACACACACACACATTTATTTTTGTTTAAAAAGATACAAACACTTGAGCACCCACCCAGAACAACATAGCAACCACCTACAAACACTGCAACAACCACTGCAGCAAAACACCATCAGAAACCATTGGCAACACACTTCATTAGCAACNACACACACACACACACACACATACACATTCAGAATATTAATGTGCAGGTAAACTGTAAGTCAGATGGCTCTTAAAGGAGCAGACCGTGATTTTTCTAAATCATCAGATTACATGTTGATATTCTTCAGCTGCTGCTTTCAGCGTAAAATCCATCACAGCAAACTTTAATAATTTACCAGCAATTGAAGGAGCATGCCGGTGGTTTTGCATGTTTGGGCCCAGCGGATATAGCCCACACTCATTTTTCGTTGCTGCCAGCCATTTTCAGAGACATACTTTTGCAAAAAAAATTTGAATTGTTTTTCCTGCCTTCCAGACTGTCGTTGGTTTCGGTTCATTCCGGTGCGACGTGGGGATCGGCTCGTGGAGACNCTGCCTTCCAGACTGTCGTTGGTTTCGGTTCATTCCGGTGCGACGTGGGGATCGGCTCGTGGAGACCTGAGGCGTGTTTTAGATGGATGATCCATCCCAGAGAACAAAAAAAACTGTTATTAATTTTGTCGGAGTTATTGACTGATCCGAGATGAAGCTGCACAGAAGAGAACGTACGCCTCCTCCAGGAAGCATGGTTCCAGGAGAAGACGACTTTTACCAGGAAATTAAGAATGGCTATACCTTTACAATCATGCAGCAGGCAAAATCATTGAGTTTTGGGGTGTGTGTCTCACCTGAACATTTGAAACACTCTCTCTCTCTCTGTGTGTGTCTCTCGTCCATTCGGTGCATCCTCACAAAGTTCTAACCTTGCATTTCTGTCGTTTCTGACTTTTAGGTGGCCATTAAACGCATCACAAAGGATGACGACAGCATCAGTTATGTTGTGAGTAATGCTGCTGTTGAAATCAGAACTCTCATATGAATATTAAACTATAGTATGTTAAAGAGTTGAAGAGAATGTATTTAGTGTACGACCATCGTGTACGACCATCTCCAAAACTGCGGAGGTTTTTTATATCCAGTTATGGTGCAAAAACAAAACTCTCCAATGGTGAGAATATTCATGCTTTTTTACATTTGATAATATTTGCTTCTTTTTTCTTCGTACAGTAAGTAGAATTTTGAATGCATGACTTTTACTCGTATCAGACTATGTTGTGCACACCTTATTCGCCAGCTTGTTTTGTTCTTTCAGTTTCGCAGCAGCAGGTGGCTCCCTCGGGAGGTGGCTGTCATGCAAAAACTGGGATCAGCAGGATCAGCTGTGTCCCTCCTGGAATGGTTCAATCTGGACCAGGAGCTGATTCTAGTCATGGAGAGGCCAGTCCCGTGTGTGGATCTTCATGAATACAAAAATGGAGGCTCCCTACATGAGGATCAGGCTAAGGTAAAGTTGTTTTTTTTTCTTTACTTTTTGGTGTTCACACTACACAATTTGAGGCAAAATGTTTGGTTGCATTTGCCTGAAGGTTAGTTTGGCTCTTTAATCGTCTAACCACCTGACCTGCTTGTCTTTCTCTATCTCAGGTCCTACTGAAGCAGTTGTTGGATGCAACGCTGGAGCTTCAGTCAAAGAGAATCTTTCACCGGGACATCAAGCCACAAAACCTCCTGATACAAAGCAGCTCTGACGTCCCTCGCTTGTGGCTGATTGACTTCGGCTTAGGCTGCTTCATAAACAAGGCGTCGTCTTTTAAGATCTTCTACGGTTAGAATTCTGACTTCTTCT
Source organism: Lucifuga dentata (assembly GCA_014773175.1). Taxonomy (NCBI): domain Eukaryota; kingdom Metazoa; phylum Chordata; class Actinopteri; order Ophidiiformes; family Bythitidae; genus Lucifuga; species Lucifuga dentata. The sequence goes on from VXCM01003604.1 coordinate 39,380, forward strand.
TCTTCTCCTCCTGCTTTTCACTTACTACTTCCATCAGGGAGGTGATGTGATCAGGGCGTTTATTCGAAAAGTTACTGACGGATTTTGATGAAATTTGAGGAGCAGATAGATGAAGTCGAGAGGAAGAAGCCGTTGAATTTTGGAGGTGATCCACATTATGTTCTGGATCCAGCATCCAGAAGATTTTTTTTAATATGCTGGTGCACATGTGCCTCCTCACTCTGCTCACCCATGAATGGCCAATTACATGTCTAGAAAGAGAGAGAGAGTGAGAGAGTGCTTTCTCTCTCTCTCTCTCTCTCTCTCTCTGTTTCTCCCTTCACCNGAGAGAGAGTGAGAGAGTGCTTTCTCTCTCTCTCTCTCTCTCTCTCTCTGTTTCTCCCTTCACCTCTGTCTCTGTCTGTCTCCTTCTCTTTCGCTAATTTGAACTCGTTCACCCGACAGAAAGGAGAGATACCTGCTGCAGGTAAAGAACCAGGTTTTATCGGTTTTACCTGCAGCACATACAGCTCATCCTCACTAGTTTTTAGGCATCAGAAGTGTGATTAAATTAAAGGGGCGCTGTGAGTTTGGGATGCATTCACTGTACTTCACACACACAGACACACACTGTGTGTGTGTGTGTGAAAAAAGTGTGTACCTACAGAGCTTCTGGTACTCATTTTAGTCGCAGACTGAAAACAATATCTGTACCCCTGCCTATAAAATCCTTGGTGGCGCCCTGCCTGTTTGTTCTTCACATATAAAACCCCTTCCTGTCCTAATGTTCTTTCTTTTCTTTTGTTGTCTGTGTGTGTTGTAGGTACGTCTTCACACATCCCCCCAGAATGGCATGTACGCGGGATGCACAGACCTGGTCCCACCACGGTATGGCAGGTAGGGCTGGTGCTGTACGAAATGCTGCATACGACTAAGTTTGACACCGTAAGTTTCGTCAACAAAGACATCCAAATAAGCGATGAGCTGTCCCACGGTGAGTCTCACACATACACACACACACACACACACACACACACACCTAGCCATTTGAGTTTCTGTTTGTTTTTGGATAGATCACTGTTCTCATCGGCTTTATTTTTGTTGTCTTTCCAGATTGCCAAACTTTTTTGCGCAGCTGTCTGGCGGTAAATCCTGAGCAGCGCGCCACCCTGGAGCAGCTCAGGGTTCACCCCTGGATCACACCAGAGGTCAACCAGCCGCCCTGGACCTGACCTTCACACCCTTTTAGTTTGTATATAAGTAAAATCACTTAAATTGAATATAATGTGTAAGTATGTTAAATAATTTATTTAAGTTATTTAATCCAATTTAAATTAGCAGCTCCAATTTAAATTAAGCCCAATTTAAAATATTCAGTCCAATTATCTCTTGATTTGCAAATAAATCATTTAATCTAACTCCACTCTCTTTGTCATGTTTTCTTAATTTTTATGGAAGAAGATGTTGGAGATGTTATCAATGCAACCATGCTAACTTGTGTTATAGTTCTTTTTTTTTATAACCAAACAATAGGCTTGTTCTTTCCATGTGGCAAAGTGATACTTCAGGAACTAACTCTTGTCTTAATTAAAGCTTGAAAAACAGTTTCATAATTTTTTTTTGAAAGACAAATGCGTCTTCATAAAGGTATAAAAATTTTATGAAAAGGTTTACAAGGCAACAACACTGGATGAAACACAATAAAAGCTCATAAGGTGTTGAAAAGGTTCTTCCTTGGGCATCTACTTTTTATTCAAAACACCATTTTTTTTTTTTTTTTTTTTTAGTGCACCTTTAATCAGGTCACACTGTTGGCTGGGACAGAGTAACAAAGTGTAACATATTTTCTTCTGTTTCATTTAAAACCCAATGATATTTGATTCAGCCAGTGAGCTTTGCCAGCTCCTCCCCTCTTCCTTCTTCATCTTCCTCATTCCCTTTCAAAGCATCTACCAATCTGAACCAGAAAGCTTCCTGCTCTTCTGCACTGGCAGGCCACAGAAGGTAGGTCTTCTTTCGTACAAACTTGCGCAGGCGTGTGTGGGGAGAGAGACAATATTCAGGAATTTCCTCCAAAAACACCAGCAGCAGGACGTCGCTGCCGTCACACAAAAGCCTCAGACTGGCCAGCTGGAATTCCATGGAGCACCACTCGCTCTGCAGGAAATGCCGCGTCATCACACAGATGGTGTGGCGAGAGCCGTAGATGGCAGCCTCGATGTTCTCCAGGACAGTGGCGCCCGGGCGGAAGTCTCGGTGATGGAGACACAGCCTGAGTCCCGGTGCACCAGCAGCAGGTCTCTCTAATCGGGGCACCAGTTGTCCCAGCACCCAGGCCTCGTCTCTGGAGCTGTAGGAAATGAATGCATCAAACTGGAAGTTGGCCTTGGCCGTCCCCCTGCGTCCTCGTAGTTTTGCCCTGAGGATTAGCAGCAGGTAGCGCAGAGCGGGACCCTGTGTGTGCCAGACCAGACACACACACACAAACAACACATCTACCACAGCGCTGCCAATGAAGATGTTGAAGGAAATCTCCTCATAAGAACACGCCTTATCATCAAATTGCCACCGGAAGGTAGATCTCCTGTTGTCGTCACAGCGAAGGTCATAAAGATAAGACACCTGGAGGGAACAAATGGAACATACAGATTTTCCATGAAAACCATCTGAAGCACTCAATATCTAAATTATTTTAGTGGCATGTCACTGATTGCATACATGCTGCAAATACCTGTATTTTCTAGTACCTGTGTATGAGAGCTGTGAATGGCCCAGGTCTTGAACCAGGCATTAGAACATGTACACGTAAGTGGATTGTCTCTGATGTCCAAGACACGCAATCTGGAAACAGACATGTAAAACTGGTTGCAGGTTGAAATAAATCTAAATCCGAGAACGGATACCTCCATCGAGGCCAACAAAAACCAACATACTCCCCCAACAACCTCCGCAGCTTGCTGAAGGGTTGGTTGGTGANGAGGCCAACAAAAACCAACATACTCCCCCAACAACCTCCGCAGCTTGCTGAAGGGTTGGTTGGTGATGTATTTCAGCAGATTGAACTGCAGGAACAGCTGCTTGAGTTGGGTGATGGCACTGAATACTTTCGGGGTCAACTCAGCGATTTCATTTTTAAGGAGAGACAGGCGAGTCAGCCTCTTCAGGGGGACAAACCAGTTTGGATTGAGTTCACGGAGTTTGTTCTTGTCAAAACTTAAAAAAGTGAGGTGACTCAGGCCTTGGAATGTATCCTCATGAACAATGAGCTTATTTTGGTTCAGCTGTAGCATTGTCAGGCCTTCATAGCCTTCAAATGTAGAACGAGAAACCTCCTTCAGTCCACAGTTGTTCAGGTAAAGTATGCTTGTATTCTGCTTCCCCTCAGTCAACTGAGTAACATTCCCAAGGTTAGCATTCTCAATAAGGATTGTTTGTGGAGTGGCACAGTCCAGGAGACTGGATTTATTCTGATGTAACCTGGATCCTCTCAGGTCAACCTGTATCAAGTTAAAATTCATACCAAATTACTGTATATACTCAATTATAAGCCGATCTCGAGTATAGCCGACCCCCAATTTTGACCTGCAAATTTAGATTTTTAAAGAAACCCACATATAAGCCGACCCCCTGATGTTGTTCCATCAATTTATTTGTTTAGCAAATTGCCTGTTTTTCTGGGTATTGTCATAGTGTTCCTGTGGTTTTCTGGAAAATAATCCACATAGGCTACCGATAAACATGATATTTATTTCAGCAGCTGATTACCGTAATTACAGCTTACTGGCTGCCGCAAAATGTGCTGAATAGGATGTTTAGTCAAGAAATACATCATTCTAAGGTATGATGTAAAGTATTTTCCATGGGTAGTGGTAATGAGTAACCACCCCTTGAAATTTCGTTCTCTGGGATCTGATTCGAATTACTCGTGTATAAGCTGACCCTCGATTTGCGTTGTGAAATTTAGCAAAAAAAAAAAAAAAAAAAAAAAAAATCCGGCTTATACTAAAGTATATACAGTGCTTTAAACCTAAATGCACAGTCATACCCAGAAGACCATAACTGTAAACAATTCTGCTGTGTCACCATTGCACATACCTCTACTCTCTCCAGCTGGTCCATTCCTTTTAGCAATCCACAGATGGTAAAAGGAGATTTCTCCACAGACACAGAAAATGACACCCAAGAAAGACGCCTCTTGGTTTCCACAGAGAGTCCCAGTACTATTTCTGCTTTAACCCCTTGGAGAAGCAGACTTTTCAGTCTGGGGTTGTAGGCAAAAGCATCTGCCTGGAGCTCCAGCTTTGAATTGTTGGACAGCCTGATGTACTCAAGAGCAGGGAACCCACTCACATTTAACCTCTGGATGTTGTTTGCTAGAAGATCTAGATGCGTAAGAGTGGAAGAGCCACCACACTCTCCACAGCTGAAAGTCTGGAGTCTGTTCAGAGACAGATCAAGTTCTTGAATCGCAGGGAGGAAATTAAAAACACCAGGCAGGACATGAACTATTTGGTTGTGCATCAGAAGGAGCAGCCGTAGCCTGGTGAGTCCATCAAAGGCATTGGGGTCGATGCGTGAGATGTTATTGCAGCTTAGGTTAAGACGATCTAGGAGGTCCAGCCCTTTGAATTCTCCTCCTTTTAGAGCAGCAAGTTGGTTTTGGCTCAGGTCCAGATATTTGAGGTGGAGCAAGTGACTAAATGACCCAGATGGGATGGATCTGATCTTGTTCTTGCTCAGATTGATTGTTGTCGTGTTATCTGGGATCATGCTCAGGACATCAGAGAGGTTGGCGATGTTCTGGTTGAAGCACCACATGACGTCTGTCTGTGGGTAGTTCTGAGAGCAGCCCTTAAAGCCGAAACCACAGCAGGCCGAAGTGTTGAGCAGAAGCAGAAGCAGAGAAATTCGCACCATCTCTGCTTTGCACCGTGGTGGAACTGCAAAAGACTGACAGATATAGAAAGACAATGAATTATTAAGGAAGTTGAAAATAACTCTAGAGGGGAAGCAGGGTAGCTGCCCTTTTAAGATACTGTTGGAGACAAAGCAATAAAGTCTGTCATTACTAAAAGTTAATGCCCCATTTTACCCAGTAAATACACCAGCATTTAAAGTAGATATAACCAGTGATTTACAGTCATTGTTGCCAGTATGAGTGTCATTTTCTTGTAATTGTGGGGTTTTGAGCTGTAATTACTTTTTAAATAGTAATATAAACATTGCATAAATTGACCATTTAAAGAGCCAATTTTGCAGCAAATGATCAGTCACACATGAAGAAGTTACATTAAAATTTCTGAAATTTGTGACGTTATTCATTTTTTACAGTACGCTCTCTTCTACATGAATAAATTTCAGCAAACTAATGACACCCTGACCCTCCAAAATTATACAGTATATTTAATTACAAATCAAGACATTTTGAGTATTTGTTGTTCATTTATGATCACTGGTAAATTATATTAGAACATACCCTTTATGCTCCTCTTATGCTGCTTCGCTTAATGTAAATGCACTTCCCATTTTAACTGGTGTGGGTTTTTCTTATCGTTTCCTCTGTGTGTGTGTGTGTGAGGGGGGGGTCTCTGTAAATCATCTCAGACTCTGATGACTGAGCTCTTTGTTGGTCAGCTACCTTATTCTAAGTGTAGCTTCTTATTGTTGGACTTCTATTCTACATAGTTGAATTCTGTTTTACTTTTTGGAATGTTTTTTGGACTTCATCAGGGATCTTGTACAAATTCAGTCGACGTGAAAAGTCACTTTGTATCAGATTTATGGAAATTTGATGCATTCAACAGGATAAGCCTTTTTTTTTTTTTTTTTCAAATTTGCTTAATTTTAATGTTTTAATGCAGTTAAAATCACCTTGAATCCTTAATTCATAGACCTTCAGTATGGATGCACATAAAATAAGAAACGTGTTATTATCTATGTTATTAATTTAATATGATACAGTTTCAATCTGTCATCTTCTAAAAATTCAAATCAAGAAAAGTGCAGATAAATTTTAGATCTGGCATTAAATGATTCATCCACATGAGGGCGCTATTAGCCTGAGACCTGGTTTTAATAAAGCTACTGTATGGAGAACATACAGTATATTTTGATTTTAGATGAATTATTACTACACTGAATACTGTAAAACATTGTATTAATTTAAATATATATATATATATTAAATAATAAAAACAATCTGTCTTTTTAATCATCTGTATCACACAAAATGTAACTCTAATGGAAGTAAATATTTTATCATTTAGAAAATAAAAGCCAGATGTTTGCTGAGGAGCACGTAGTTGCCTCTATACACAATACCTTCAATACTTAATTTACACTTTTATGTCATTTTATTGATTCATAAACTATACATAATACCTTAAATTAATATTTGTCATTTTAATTAAGTTTTGATTAACTAAGTGTATGTTAAACTGTTGGAATAGCAGCTTGATTATATATATATGGCTATTAAAATGCTTATAATTACAAATGGACTTAGTAGTAATGTACAGATTTAGCCATTTTGCCAAAATCAAATTGAAAAATTATCGATTTAAATAGAGCAGACAGATATTTTGACCTCTTTGGGCTGAAGAGCCTCTTCTGGTCATGGCAGCTGACCTTTCCTGCTGTGTCTTGGGTGTGAGTGAAGGGGCCGGTGCACAGGGGCCAGCCCAGTGCAAGGTGCCCATCCTGGGGGGCAGACAGGTACTCATGTGCTTAGCCTATATGGAGCTCATCCCTGGGGCTGTGACCTTTGCACAGGAGGCCCAGGATCCAGGAGCCATGAACAGATGACCCTTGATGGCAGTTTAGCTCAGGGATCTACTTCACCTTTAGCACAGGAACCGAAGTGTGTCAGGGCAGGTAGAGGAGGGTCACAGTAGTCCTGTCAATGTGGATCAGCTGAGTCTGCTTGTCTTTTTCTAGATGAACATAAACATGAACGCAGCACTTAGCCTCACGGACAACAACCTGACTATAACATATTAACATGAATCATATTACATCTCATATTAAAAGTTATTTACTTTGATGGAATTCCATCAAAAGCTATCATTCCTTTATTATTTGTTATATTTCTTCCTCATATATTTGCACTGTAATTTATTGTCACATTCAATTTAATAAAAAAGACGGAAATACTCAATTTGTTTTATTTTCTCTGTTTATTCAAAGTGTGTATAATACAATTTTATTTTCATCAAATGAAATGATGCAGTCCAACATGACATCATCCATATAAAACATAACATTTACCCTTTAAAATGTTTTACTTACACTGACTCAAAAATTTACATTATGTACAATTTTTTCCTAATTATTCCGATGTATTTTCTGCTTGTTGGTAAGTGCTGATGTGTTTGTTTTTCCACTTAGTCATGTTATATTCTACCATTATCTGAAAGAGAATCTATAGCAACAATCACTGTCCTTAGTGCATTCGTAAGACATCTCCTTCACATATTTTCTCATTCATTCTGTGTTTTATAAGGTGCTAAACGTTTAAGGTTTTTGTGAAGGTCTTCTACCAGCCCACGAAAATCAAAGGCATGCCAAAAATAAAGATAAATGCATTTGAGCAACTGTATAGGATTATATTCAGGTCAAAGTTGGAAATATACAATCAGGACAACAGAGGTTTAGTTGTCAGTGGCTGTCAAAGGACTCGGGGGACACTGAGCCTCTAGTCGTTGCATGGACGATGGTCTCTTTGTGGTTTTGGCAGCAGAGGGGATGTCGGTGAACACCACAGGTCGACCATCAGGACAGAGCAGCACGCTGGAGTCGGCTTCACACTTTGTGGTTCTGCTCGGCCATAAAGCCTCAGCCGGACTGGGCCGCATGCTCAGACCACCAGGAGAGAGGACCTCTGCGTTTACCATCGACGCCCCTGCCTGACTCATCTTGATCAGCATGTCCAGCGACTGCTTCCGACTCTCCAACGAAGCCTTCATTGCCTTCCTCTCAATCTCATCCTCCTCTTCGTCCTTTTTCTCCTCAGCCTCCTCGTCCTCCTCCTCCGTCTCTGCTGTGTTGTCTTTAAGGCTGCCATCCTCTCTCAAGCCCTTGTCACCTTGGGCAACCATTGAGTCCCTCTTGACTGACAGGTCAAGAGGGCCTTCGCTGTGCCGGGCTGTCTTCTCCAGGGCCTGGTGGATGTGGGAGAGCTCACTGCGGATTTTGCTCAGGTGCTCCCAGAGGTGGTGCTGGGCAGGAAGGTCCTCTTTCTCAAGGTAGGAGATTTTGCGTTCAGCCTCTTGGTACTCCTGTAAGGCCTTGGAGAGATCACCGAGGAGAGCTGCCACCGACTCTGAGGCTCCCTCTCCAACTGTCCGAGCAGCATTTGAGTCCTGGTGATTGGGTCCCCCGCTAGCAGGAAGAGAGGATGGCTCACTTTTGGGACTGATGAGGGCCTCGTTGTGCCACAGATCAGGCCGAGCATCCTGTAAACTAAGGATGGGAAGAGTTTGGGATTTTAGACTAGATAACCACAACTTTATCTACAACTCAAAGTGAAAGACCCCTACAGGTGTCATATACAATGTGGATAAATGACAACAAAATCAAGTGCTACTTTAGGTCTACTAATAATAGTAATAATTCTAAAAGAAGAAAATGCAGAATACCTGCCACGGAAGAGAAGTTTGTCTGCTGCCACATTAAGAGTTGAAGCATTCTGGATATTTTTCAGAAGGTCCAAGGTAAAGCCCATGGATGGCTTCTTTTCCACAGGCACTTCATGGTTCCCCAGTGGAGCCCCTGTTCTTTTCAGGCCCCAACTTGCTTTACCCTCCTTGGCTGTAGCCTGCAGTTTATCCCCAAGCTTGTAACCCAGATCAGGAGACTCTCTCTGAGGTGACACCCAGCCAGCAGGGGAGCCAGTAGTGCTCCCTGGCTGCAAAGCAGGCACTTTCCACAGATTGACTTTGGGCTGGAAGCCAGACAGGGGATTACCTTCCAGACTGTTTGTGGAAGTCTTGGGGGCTTTATTGGCATCACTGTGACTGGAAGCCGCTCCAAAGGTGTGCTCGCACAGGAAGGGGTAGTAGAGACGAGGAGGGAGGAGAGCTCTGTCTGCGTGGCTGTGGGCGCTGGAGGCAGGGTTCATCAGCTGAGCGGCTGAGGCGAGGAAGGGGAGCTGGGCTAGCTGTGTGTGGTTCTGGGAGGTGACATTGGTGGCAGTAGTGGGGAAAGCTGAGTTCATGTAGGAGAAGAGGCTGGGGCTTATAGGGTAGCCCACCCCAAGGACTGACAGGTTGAGTCCAGTGGGATCCTGGTAATCCACCAGGTTTGGTGGAGGAGGGTAGCAGTGGATTGAACTACCCACCCGGGGCTGAGCACCCTCAGCTTTGGCCTTAGTGTGGCTGGATGCTAGTAGCCGCCATTGCTCAGACAACATCCCGGGAGCTGTTAAGCACGTTTTGGATAGTTTATAGTGTTTCAGTTGGGTTTCTATGTCCACTGAGCGTGCCTGTAAGAGCTGGTCTTCCAGGGAGAGCATGTGAGCCATCAGAAGCTCTGATTCTGGCTGCTTGGTTTTCTTGCCAGCACCTTCAACACCATCGCCTCTCTTGTTGTTGATGCTGTAACTCTCCTTTGTGGCCTCGGCTCCCTCCGCTTGTCCTCCCTCCTCTTCATCCTCAGCTCCCTGGCTTTCCCTATCCTCTCCTTCCTCCTCCAGCNGCTTGTCCTCCCTCCTCTTCATCCTCAGCTCCCTGGCTTTCCCTATCCTCTCCTTCCTCCTCCAGCATCCTCCGCTGCTTTGGCCTCTCCTCGGTCCGTGTTACCTGCTCTAGCTCATCTTTCTCGTTCGCATGGAGTCCATGTGCCTCCTGAAGGGGTCGCAGCTGGTCTGGGTGCAGAATGTTGCCCTTTTTGTAGGGCCAGTCGGACTCTATGAGCAGGGAAAGGGAGTTCTTACACAGGCTGTACTTCATGTGGTTGTACAGGTGGGACTTCTCCATGCACGTGAAGGGGCACTGGAAGCATTTGTAGTTATAGGGTTTGCCCCACGGCCGTGGAATATAATGGGGCTTCTTGGGCTTACGCTCTTTGTGTTTGCTGGCAGACGTCACTTTACACACATCTTCCTTAGACATGACTGAAACGGACTCCTCTCAGTCTCAATATTTATGAAGATTTTATGATTGTATGTTGTGATCAAAGAGAATTTTCAGTTTTTATCTTCTCATGCCACAATGCATCTCAGTTCAGTTCAATGTTGGCGTTCCTCTGGGTTGAATGTGAAAGGGTGTGGGAAAAGAGCATTCTCATGACAGGTGGAGTGGAACCTGTGGGAGAGGAAAAAAGTTTTATAAGCATGAATAAAGGTGATGGAATTTTAGCTTTATATTACAGCTAACAGATTTACTTCTGTACACTTTGTCATGGAGAGAATTTGTAGAATGTATTGTAATGTGTTTATTTGTTGTCTATCAAAGTGAAATCTTGCCACAAATGTAACTGCAGGAAAGCTCGCACCGCTCCTTTCTCACCGTACCTGCCACTACTCATTAGTTCCAGTGCAGTTCCAGGCACTAGCAGGGCCCAAGGCTGNACAAACAGGCCGTCCCTGGGGACTCTGCACCTGTGCAGGGGGCCTCACTCATGGGCCTGCTTAAGTTGAGCGCTGGACCCTCGGAGGCCGGCTACAGGCAGAGTACAGCCTGGGTGAGACTTTTAGGCATGGAGGGGAGAGGAGTTAGGGGTATGAGCCCTGGTTCCTAATGAGAGCCTGGCGTCATGCCTATAGGGCGTCATTAGTGCCAGGACTGAGATCTAGGTCGGGATGCAGTGCAGAAGTTAAACTCTAGTACTCTGCCTCATCTTACTGCTGCTTTTGGAGTTGCACACTTAGTCAATATGATGAACCATTCCATTTATCATTATTATAATTTCAAGTATAAAAGGAGATATATAAATACATACATACATACCTACACACATATATATATAGATATAGATATAGATCTATATCTATATAGATATAGATATAGATCTATATATAGATATAGATATAGATATATAGATATATATAAAACTCTATAAATGTGGGTATGTATAATGTGCCATTTTATTCTGCCATGCAATATGCTTCTCTCTATGCATCAATAAAACATATGTCTATATACAATCTACATCGGTCTTCAATTTATTAAAATGTGGCAAAGCAAAACTCGTATCTGTAATTCAGAATTTGTATAATATCGTAATCTAAATGCCATTTTATGACTGGTTTCGGTCTTCCTCGTGTTCCGGCTTTCTTTTCTCTTAGCCCTCAGTTGGTATTTAATTATATGCAGTAACTTAAAGGACCATATTTGTGATTTTGCATGTTTACGTCTAATAAATTCAACTTGTATACATGTAGCATTACTACCAACCATTTTCCAAATCATAACGGAGAGTAAATTTTAGATTTTTTTCCCTTCTTTTCAGACTGCCATTATTTCAGTTTATTCCAGTACACTTTAAAAATCAACTTGTAGAGACTTAAAATGTGCTCGAAATAAGTAGTAAGATTAAAAACATGGCATCGTTTCAATACTGATTCAACACGAAGTGACACAGAAGAAAATGTATGTCTCCACCAGGGAATATAGTCCCAGGAGATGACTGCTTTTACCAAGATATTTAAATGACCGTGCCTTCTACAATTGTGTGTAAATGTTAGCTGGCAAAAAAAAATATAATTTTAAGGTGAGTGTATCACCTGAACATTTGATTTTGAAAGATCAGAGGATTTGGCAAAACCTAAAAAACCTAAAATTTTATGTTTTGGAATGCATATGCTGTGAGTATTTATTGGGCTCAACATGCAAAATCATGGGTATGGTCCTTTAAGTGACAGGAATTGCTTTTTAAAATTAATATTCCTCTCTCTTAATCTCCCCCTGAAATAAATTAAAATATCCAACAATAGAAGTTTTTTTTTTAATCATTGGTTAAATCAGAGAAACTTTGCAATCTTTTTATACTTTGAGCCAAGCCGTCGGCTGAATCCTGCAGTCGAAGAAGATGTAAGGAGTTTTAAAGACTCTGCTTTCAGGCTTTAATTTTATCTTTTTTCCCCAGGACATTTAAAGATGAAAGTCTGGATCCATGCTCAAGTAAAATAAACCTCACCAAACTATTTTTCTGTCTAACGCTGACTTCTCCGTGTTTGATTGGAGAACTCCTCATGTCAAAGGCCAGTTAAATTAATACAGGTGATGGATGAAATGGGACGTCCGGATATATTCCGAGACAGTCATCGTCGTCCGCAAAACCCTCAGCACAAAGCCTGATGATGACACACACACACAGTGACTCTAACACAGGATGGCAGGCTGTGGCCAACTACTCTCCTGATTGAACCTTCAGAATTGCCTCGTTAGTGACTGATCATTTGATTGGTCCCCTTGTCCGCCTGAGGGCCCTGACATGGGCTTTGAGCTCATAATGGAGTCTAACAGCTGCTGCTATGAACCCATCAATAAAAATCATTTTTACCATTGATCTTCTCTGTATCGACTGTGCTCTTTGGACCCCCGCTACCCCATATCCCAACCCTGTGGTCTTGTTTAAAGCTTTTAGGGCAAATGATCAAACAAGCCTAAACGCTTGAGCATCTATTGTTGCAATTAAGGAGATTCACCACAATAAAAGCTTTGACAAGTTACATGCAGCAGCAACCACAACAATGACAGGTTTGTGTTGTAGAAAAGTTTTTTTTTTTTTTAATCCAAAGGGTCAATATGAGCTACTGACCTAGTTCAAATGAGGCAGTAAATACACAAATACAGCATACTGTAACTAAAATATGTGTTTTAAGGTTTTTACTATAGGTTACACTCTTTACCTAAGATGATGGTCAGGATGTTTGTTGTCTCCCTCTAAGGAGCTGAAAATGAAGAAAAAGATTTTAAATGTTAGATCTCAGTTTGACTCATCTTTTTCTTTCATTATTGCATATAACATTTTATGATTCTTTCTAAATACAATAAGCCTGAAACAACAACCTTCCCTTTCATTTAGCTTTTGTATCCAAACTTTTTGACAAATATATTTTCTCCAAACACTGAACATAAATTAATTCTACCTATAAACAGAAAATGAGTTATATAAAAGGTATATAAATGTGTCATATTTACATAAGTAAATACAATAAATTTGCCAGCAGAACAAAATGAAGATATCATAACTCCAGGAAATGCTATGTTTATCTATCTTAAATTTGAACATATACTACAGACACGTAAAAGTAGTAACAATGGTGTACACAGTTTGAGTTTAAAGTAATAATAGAAAACTAAAGAAATCTAAAAATCTTGCTTTCATGCATTTTTGACAGAATTCAATCATAGCCTTTAATTGCATTAATAGTAAAAACAAAACACAAAATCATGCAGTATAAAGTTAAAAATAAAAAACATTTCCTCTATGCAAGCAGGCCTCATATTAATTTCTCGTTAAATTACCGCTTTAACTTGATGAGATGACCCTCTTGAGGTGGTTAAAATTGGAGAATAAATGTCGTACCTAGAGAATGTCCCGGTGCGGCTGGCTGTCACTCTGCACGGCGTCCTGCTCAAATGGAGGCGCAGGAGGAGTGTGGCAGATATATATTGACTGGGAGCATTGCCCGGAGGCTCTACAATACAGCAGCTCGCCCCCCTACCCCCCCACATTGTCAAATGTGATCTCTACCTTACATCCAGGGAGATGCAACATAACATCTTCAACAATGTTGGCAAAGGTTAAGTTAATAATGGCTTCTCTTCATGAGAGAGGTTAGAGACATTTAATCCCTTTTATAATCCCTCATGAAGAGGGAATTCAATGCAAAGGCAAAATCTCTTTAGTGTCTGTGTTTTGCTGCTTTTAGCTGAGAAAAAATGTACTGCATGGTCGCCCTGAAAGCTGAAGTAATTATGTTTTATTATGTGTATATTTATGTACCTATTAATGCCATCAGGTTAAATAAGAATTAGAGGAATAGCTGAACTCCATCTATAATCAGGACAATCCTCCATTTCTATACTTGATACAGGTTATCTTTATCTTTCATAACTCTTTGTAAAAATGACATGATCAATCCTGTAAAAAAAAAAAAAAAAAANAAAAAAAAAAAAAAAAAAAAAAAAAATTAAAGCTTTTTGTAAAAAAAAAACAACTTTAATTTTTAATGTACTATGTTCATTTTTTCAGTTCAGTAATTTCTTTAAGTAAATCACACCCTGCAATGTGGAAAATGATCTCATTTATTTTAAGAAATGAGGGGGNATTTCTTTAAGTAAATCACACCCTGCAATGTGGAAAATGATCTCATTTATTTTAAGAAATGAGGGGTTTTTTTTTGCACAAAATACCTATCTATCTATCTATCTATCTATCTATCTATCTATCTATCTATCTATGATTATGCTTTGAAACAAATATACCCCTTTAAAACTAGCAATAACTCTGAAGTAATCAATTTACACACACACACACATTTACACAAATATTCCTTATATCTCTCATTTAATGAGACAAACAATATTTCCAGATAGGAGCTCATGTGATTCCATGTTCTGCGTTTCTGAAACGAGCAGTTAAACACTTAAAATTTTGATTTATCATTTCTCACTTATACTATATTCTGCTATTTACATGTGTCTATGATTTTCAATGTCTATCTATCTATCTATCTATCTATCTATCTATCTATCTATCTATCTATCTATCTATGAGGCACACTGAAAAGTGAAAACATTTAATTCTGGTTGATTTTGGATCTTGTGACTTGTGTACAGCTTGCATTATCTTTCTGCCTTTGTGTGTCACACATGCACATCTGTGAAAGTTTGTGAGCATGTGTGTGTGTGTGTGCTTAAAAGACAGAGAGAGTTGTTCTATGTTCACACTCATCTCTGTGACACAACGTATCTGTGAGTTTAAGTTAAAGGGGAATTCAGGTGTGTTTTGGGAGGCTCGGGCTTCGGTTCTTTCCACATCCACAGGCATGGCTGATACGCCCCTTCTGACTGTTCAACCCCTCTTTATTTCACTTTCTTTCTTTGTCCTTTCCTCCCTTTCTCCTCCCAATTTATCCCCTTGTCTCCTTTCCTTTCCCTCTCTCTCACTTTCCTCACTTGCATCATTCTCAATCTCCCATCATTTTTTTCCCCTCCTCCTCCTCTTCCTCCTCTCCCTCTTTCTCCCACCAACACTGGCTCTCTTAGCCTGTGGCTGGCTTTGGGTCAACTCCAGGTTCTTCATTTCTCTCCTCTGACTGGGTAGGAAGGGCACATGCGGGCCCCTTTGAGAAACGTCAGTGTCCGTGTGCTGGGAAAGTCGGGGGCCCTTCACGAGCCATCAGGCCCGCTGTCACACGGAGGCGGCCAAATGGAGACTGACAGGCCACTCCACAGAGCCTAACCATCTGTACCAAATGTGACAGCAGGGGAAAGAGGATGTCTGGTAAATCAGGAGGAACGACAAGAACGCGCGACGAGACGGAGGAGAGCGAAGGAAGTATAGAGGGAAGAGAAAGAAAGATCCTCCACTTCTTAAAGCGCAGGCACTTGGGAGATGATGTCAGTTTTCACAGACAGCAAGAGACTATTTCTCTCCAAATATAGACGCTTGGGAGGCGGTGTCACTTCTTCCTGAAGTTTAGCTGTGTCTAAGCGGGGTAGACCCAGAACTTTCCTTGTAGATCCATAAGTCTGTTGTGGTTTGGAGATGTTAAGACTTAAATAAACTGGCATTATCCAAACTAACAAGATTTAATAATGACTCATTATTTAATTATTGTATGTAAGTTTATATCAGTATGTTATATTTAATCAAGGCTTATTTTGGGAATTAACTGAAGAAAGTAAAACCATCTACTGGTACGTTTAATTTCGGCAACACGTGGGGGGAAATTCATAAAACACACATTTAACATGTCGATAATAGCAAATATCACCACACAATCGTGTTACCAGCATCTTTCAGCGTTTGCGTTAGTATTTCCTCATTTACATGTCAGCAAAACGATTCATAAAACACACCGTCATGCAGAAGATTTTGACCTGTTTCAGTCTGAAATCTGAATGATGTTTAAAGCTGTATTTGCCTCAAAAGTGTTAGTGATCAATAAGTGTGATCGATAAGCTGATCAGCTGATCAGTCGGTGCATTTAAAAGATGAGTTCTGATCTGATCTTACTCTGTTACTGCACTTCTTCAAGCCTCATTCACTTCGCTCTGCATCTCTCTCTCTCACATGCAACACACACACACACACACACACACACACACACACACACACACACACTGATTTTGTTGAACATCTCATCATTTTCTACATGACTGTTGAAAAATCAGTGTTAATTGATCAATATTGGATAACGACATCCAAGAAAGCATGGTTTAAAGGGCCAGTTCACCCAATTTATGAAAAAATTAATAAACCTAGCCTTGCAAATAGCTTTAATAAAACATAATAAAAATAGTTTTATGTCCTCATGTTTTGACTTGCCACTGAGACATCTAACAATGTGATGTGTGTGATTTGTGTCCTTTTTCTTTAATTTACTTGATTATTTTTTTTCATAAACTTGTACAATTTTAGCCTGTTCTGAGTCATTAAATCAAATCATTATTCTTATTACCCTTATGTAAGGGATGAAGAGGGATTCTTTATCAGCAGTGAGCAATAACTCAACATTTAACTGATAAGCTGACAAACAGCCATTCCCCCAAAACCTTTTGCGTCCAACTGCAAACTGCAGAATCTGCCTTCAGACAGAAGAGTAGAAAAGGAAATTTTAGGCGGGACTGGGAAATGTTGGCCGAGACTTTGCAGTGCGAGCGCAGAATTCTCCTGGCGAGTTGAGGGAGTTGAGGCTCCTTATGGAGGAGCATCTGGGGAGGCTGACAGGAGCACTCTATTACCACTCAGAGAAAGGAACCCGAGGGCTGTAACAACACCGCTGCCAGGGAGATCCAGCTGTGCAGATGCCTCACAACACACACACACACACACACACACACACACACGCACACATCCAAACTCATGCAAATTAGGAGAAATTTTCAGTTCGCACATCCACCCATTGTGCTCTGCGCACACTCAGACAAGATGGACTATGTCATAGAAAGACATATATAAGAAAGATGGCCAAATGGAAGATAATGTTGTTTGAGTTGCAGCATATCGTCCTTTATGTAGGTGAATCTTCAGCCTTTTTTGAGTTTAAGGCCTGAGGTAGAATAGCTAACAGCTCCTCTCTTAGCTTGCGCTGCTGGGCACATTAACTAAACTCATATCGCTCTCAGCCACTATCAATTATTCACCACCACCCGCCCCTCTTTCCCTTCTTCACCTCATTTTCAAAGGAGAACAACTCCGACAGCATTTCCCAGCTTTACCAACACACAGACAGGCCCATAAACGCAACATGACTCTGGTAGCTTCCTTTGGTGTGTTTTAGAACAGAAATGTTTCAGTAATAGGTGTGAATAGTCTTTAAGATGCTAATAATCTTCTTACAGTATTGTTGCATTAATTTGGCTTTTATATATATATATACATATATTACTGTTCCATCAGTGACTGAGTTTGAACTCAACTCATTTTTGCACAGTAGGAATGTTAATTAATTAATTATAGAATGTTTTTAAAAGATGTCATTTTATTATCTAAAGAAATAATCTTATTAAGCACTATGCATACTAGATTGTTGGACTCTTAGCTTAAAGGAGCATACCAATGATTTTTCATGTTTAAGCCCAATGAATACTACCCATATACATGCTACTTGATTGTCAACCATTTTCCATGATATAAAAGTGTATTTTAGTTTTTGTGGTATTTTTACTAAATATCCTAACCTTTCAAAATCAAATGTTCAGGTGATATACCCATCTTAAAATTCAATGTTTCCCATGCTAACATGTACATCCAAATGTAGAAGAGACAGTTGTTGTTAATTTCTCTGTAAAAGCCGTGTCCTGGGACTATATTCCATGGTGGAAACATACGTTGTCTTCCATGTTGACTCAGTTAAATAAAGTTAGTTTGACAAAAAAAAATCTAATAGATGTCATGTTTGGTGTGATGGATTACTTATCTGAAGCATGTTTCAAGTCTCTGTAAATTGATTTTTATAGAATTAACTGACCACCAATGGCAGTCTGGAAGGTAGGAAAAACAACTCTAATATTTACCATCCAGTAGCATATTTTGGGAAACAGGTGTCAGTAATGTAACATGTATGCGGCTTTTATATATTGGGCTCAAACATGCAAAAGCACTGGTATGGTCCTTTAAACATAGCCTCCCAAACCACTATATGATATAGTTGCGTCGGGCCTTCCGGGCGACATATGCACAAGGTTTTCATGAAGCAGAGCACAAACTATTTTGATTGTAAGACTCATAAAAAGGCATTTGATGTCTCAGAGGATTTCCTGACACAACAGTCAGATGGACGCATGTCCTTCTTGGAGGTGAAGTGCCCCCCTCAGTATGTCAGGAACAGGCCTGGGAGCACAAAGTGAGACATTTTCAGCTTCACACTTAAATGAAGACATGATTATACAGACGAGAGGCTAGATGAACGCTGGCCGTTTTCCAAGGTGAAAACGTGCCTCCAAACTGAGCTGCTCTGATGTCTGAAAAGAGCAGATGTTGAGATTCAGTCATGAGTGGACATGTAACTTGATGAACTCTTGTCTCCAGATATCTACACCCTTCTCTGAGTCTACATTAAATAAGAAAAACATCAGATATGGACACTTTGACTGGATTATCATAAAGACGCACAGACTTTTACTCCTACTTCAGTATAGTGAATGTGTTCTTTTGCACTACTCTCTGTGTACCTGCACTTTATCTGATCCTTAAAATCTTTGCACTTGCCAAAATGCACAACCCCACTTTATGGAACTTTATGGAATTGTGAACTCTTTGCACAAACTTTTATTCTTACTTCAGTACAGTAAACATGTTCTTTTGCACTATTCTCTGTCTACGCTCTTTGTCTTGTTACTGCACTTCTTGTCTATGTGCACTATGTTAAATGTAGCACCAGGAGGTCCTGCAGAAAAAGCATTTCATCCTCCTGGTGTACTTTTATATGGATGGTTTGACAATAAAGCTCTGATTGATTGATTGATTGATTGATTGATTGATTGATTGAAAATAGGTGAGAGAGTGATACATAACTATTAGTGTGTGTGTGTGTGCATGTGTGGAGTATCAGTGTGTGGAGTTAACACTCATGCCTGTTCTATGGTTCACTCACAGGAAGAGCTGGTGCCTCGATTGCCGGGGTTTCACTCATCGTCTCAGTCTCCGCCTCCCGTTTGACCAGCTGCCCCCAAACACACCCGCAGGAGGTGGGCTCTCTCTCGCCAAGGCACCTGTGGGTGTCACCTGACGGGAGAAAAGCAAGTGGAAATGAAAGGAAGCAGCCGATTCTGTCAGAGCACATCAGGACTCCTGTCCATCACGACGCTGACCTTCAGGGTATGTGTGAGTCCATCAACAACTGCAATGACCCAGTGTGTGTGTGTGTGTGTGTGTGTGTGTGTGTGTGCATATTAAGTCACTGACCTGCAGGGAGTGTATGTGTGCATATGTTTGTTCTTCAGTGCAGGGTGTGTGAGTCCATGTGTGTACATTAGCGCCTTGATCCCAGGAAATGAGTGTGTCTGTAAACACATAGACCTTGAGGGTGTGTGTGTGTGTGTGTGTGTGTGTGGTCTCTGTGCAGTGATCTGNCACATAGACCTTGAGGGTGTGTGTGTGTGTGTGTGTGTGTGTGGTCTCTGTGCAGTGATCTGTACAATATAGCTGCTGCTGCTGGTAGGTCATTGACAAACGTCTACTTCTAAAACAAAATTATCCTGGCATCAATCTCGGACAGATTTCCATAGCGTGAATGATCCGTTACCGGAATACGGAGACGCTTTTCCACTAACGCACAGCAACTGCCCACATGTGTTGGAACCACAGGACCAGCATGTCCTCTTGCAAGGACTGGGGTTTTTTAATTCCCTCAGCAGCAGCAGCAGGCCTCAGCGATGCACTCTGAGGACCAGAGACGGGAGGATGGTGTCAGTCAGTTTCCCAGCTGGGGCTCCGTGTGCATCCCCCCCCCCCCC